>JZLH01S0303917.1:0-15944 GCA_001188425.1 Eucidaris tribuloides | reverse complement strand
GGCTACCAAGAATGCATCATTACTTGCTCGAGTCTGGATATTAATTATCATGCCTGACAAGTAGCCACTTGAATGAACGACTCCAGAGACATCGGCAGGGGTCACAAGGATCCCTCTAAGCAGCCTGAAAAAAATTACCAATTATTTCAAAACATTAAAGCCACTGACTACATTTACCACAGTGTAAAAAATGGTGGCTACAATCCCATGCTCTAAGTGTTCTTTGATAGGGTCTTAAAATAAAAGCCCTGAAAATTTGTATACTTCAAATGATTATTTAGTGCTTTAGAAATGAATAATCGCAAGTTGGGCCAAAAATAACCTGATAACGCCCCTTGAACAAGGGGGTAACTGACAAATATTGAGCAAACGTATTTTCTTAAAAGCCCCTTTAAAAATCTACTCGTGTTTTTGTTTTCAAGTTAACATACCAAATGTGTATTTCAAAAGGTCTTTCAAAAGCAATAACATTTCCTTAAAAAAATCCCGCCATATTTTTCGTTTCAATGGCATATTATGCTCATTAAAATATTGAGAACAGAATGTAATGTTTGAATCCAGACGGCCACATGTAGCTCCCAAAAATATCAATGCAAATTCTTTGATTACTATTCTGACAAAGGTTGCTCTTAACAGAACGAACAGCTTGCTGAGGCCTTGCCAGACATAGCAACAATAATGTATGATATGCATGTTTGGGTGTTTTGATAAATGCTATCATAACAGGCGGGTGGTTGTTATGTGGCTCAGGCTGAGTGCACAAGTAAACTGTCTGCTTTGCAGACTCCTAAAATTGGGCCCGTTGACAGGTCGATGGCCTTTTTAACAAGGCTGCATTATGAACCAAAAGTGGGGACAAACTTTTTTTTAATTAATTTTTTTTCATCTACATGTTTCACATTCATTGTACTGAGTCCCCTACATTATGTACTCAATTTAGAAAAAAAATGTAGTTTATGCCCTTTTGTCATGGGGTGTGGGCAGTTAATGTCGCATATTATGTTAAAGAGATGGAAAAAGAGTTATTAAATTTCAATGGAAATTCAAAAATTTAAATTCAACCGATTCATATCCACCAGGAGTTGGCAGATTTCTTCCGCAGCCGGTTTTTTCCGCGCGTTTGTTACCGAGTTTTCCGTTCCCGCGAAAAAAACAGGTTTCTTCCCGCATTTTTCGGACAGAAATGGGAAAAAACCTCTAAGTGTTTATTTTTGTTATATTTATTCGAGATTCCATTTTATAAACTATCATAGACTATAATAAAACAGGACAGCTCCCTTTTGTTTTTTTTTTATTTGTTCTCCCTGTTTTGCTATGAACTTCCAACCATGTTTGGTGATTTCCCTTCCGTATTCATGGTCAACTAATTCTCATTGCAACTACATTGTAACTGCTCAGTTGATTGTACTAATAATGTAGCTCACATTTGATTAACATAGAGAGAAAAAAAGTCAAATAATTAGCCCTGTTGCAGGTCGGGAAAACATAAAATTTTATTCTTTTTGGGCGGCTACTTTCATCGTATCCAGATACTGTTTTATTACAAAACTAAAAAAGATGGCAATTTAGGGGGCTCTTATGCATATTTTCGGGGCTTCTCTTACCCTTTTGGGGCGAAATCGCTCGAGCCCCAGTATTTCTTTTCTTTGGTGTAAAGTGTTGCTGCCAGGACACTTAAATTGGTCACTTTTTTGGTCAAGAAGTATGAGAGCTATGCTTTTGATGGCAGCAAACCATAAATCACTGATACAGTATATGGTTGTGGGCAGACAGGCACTTCATTCAAAGTATGCTGAGATGAATTAAGCAGCAAGTTTAGTCTATGAAAAAAAAAAAAACTTATTTGAAAGGTTTTATGCCCAAAGTCATAATTATCCAATAACACGGATTTGAATGCTTTAGTTTTTTGTATTTTTAAAATTGTATTATGAATACCTAGGGGAGGGGGGGGCCTTGAAATTTTGACTTAATTAAATCTATAAGCACTCCAAAGAGCATTAATAAAGGTTTTAAAGGTACCAGAATTCATACCGTCAGAAGATCAGGTCTGCTCTTCCTGCATGAGTATAATTTTCAGATACCTTAAATGGAGAAGGCACGCCAGCAACTAACAGCATAAGTTAAGAAAATATTTTGATGTTTCTTTGCCAACCAATGCGATGAGGTGACTGCTTGGGAGCTGACTATCGTGAACCAATGCATGTCACGCGACGTGGTGTTAGCCGCACTTGTGGTATGTGTGCACTGTTTGGAATTGATAAGCATCTCCACCCCATAGTCTGTTTCTGCAAGTTGTGCTCTTAAGGGTAAAAACTTTAGCAACGGACGTAAAATCAACAAAATTAATAATATTAGGCTCTTGATGAGGGTGGAATATCACAACAGCTACCCTTTATTTTAGGCTGTTTTTGTCACCATGTATCCAATAATTTCTCACAATACTCCAATGTCATTTTTATTCAACTTTATGCCTGTTAAGCTTGCTGGCGCCTTCTCCTTTAACACCTTGTAACCCTTGGTGAGTAAATGTGAATAGTCAGGCTTAGGAAAAATATTAATTAGCACCATAATGCCTGCCATAATTAACACATTGAATAGGAGTTTAGGGACATTTATGTCAATACTTCCACATGAGAAGTCCATGCTAGCGTACGTAACCCAGTTATAACACTGCCCTTATGACTGTTGCTCTTTATTAGAGATGTTTGGACAGCGATATTATTTTCCATTTTGAATATTAAATTCTTGGCATTTAGATCGTTAGGTAAGCCAGTTTTTTCTTGTTGTCTGTTAAATATGCAAATAAGTAACAACCAAAATTACTGCGATTACATATCATTTATTGGTGCCGGAATATTGCTTGCTGGAGGTTTTTTCCAGTTTTTTTCCAGTTTTTCGGTAAAAACCGGAGTAAGAAAGAAAGGGTTTCTTCCCAGTTTTTCCGCTCGTTGTCCCGTGAAAAAACTAGTAAGAACCAACCCTGATATCCACGTAAACGCTGATTTACAGCACCAGTGCTCATATAAATCACAGAGGTAGTTGAGATTTTCCTTACCTCTTCCTGCATGATATCATAGGAACAGTGATATTGCTGGTATAAAAAGGCTTCTAATTTAAAAATCTTAATTACCATTTCGAATTGCTTGGAAAAATGGAAAGGACTTGTGTACACATAAACGTAACTCTTAGAACTTTGATAAAATATCAGTGTACAGATGTTTTGGCCTCATTTCGTATGCTTTCGAGTCAATTTATGTAATTACTTTATAAATTTCGATGATTGTCTCTTTCAAAAGTAAAAATTTGGGAACAAAGAGGAGAGATTTTCATGGTTTTCATTTGAACTCACTTTCATTTTGGTTAGTCATTTCCTAATGAATTCTGTCCATTTCCACTTTACAGAAAATCACGTGTCCCTGCGATAATACATTGCAGAAGCTATGCCATTATTTCATCTTTTGCCATAATAGTTTAACTCTCTGGCCATGAACCCGATGCAAAAACTCAAGCACCCTATATAATCTGGGGGGGGTCAATGCCCCCCTGACGAATTCCGCGACCATGCCGCCGCTGCAAAATTTTAACGGTGGCTCGCCAGATTTTACTTTCAAAGTCTTGCGCATCTTTTGAGACCCATTTTCTCGCGAAAATTGGACATACCGTTTACGACGCTGCGCCCCGCCACGACTTTTTATACATGCATGTCAACCAAAAATTGTCAAAACACGTTGTACAATCAATGGAATTTTGTTGTTTCAGCCAGAATCATAAATGTAATGATAATTTTTGTTATTGTGAAATGAATTATAGCTACGAGCCAAAGTGTCCCAACAAATTTCAGTCAAAAACAAGTAGAAAACAGGTCGAAAAAACAAAGAAAATAATAAGAAATTCACAAAACAATGAAATACAATAAGGAAATTAATTCCAATTTGGCAAATGTTTTGGATGATAATTGTTCAGAAACAAAATGAATCACCAAAATTAGAACACAAATGTTATAGGCAAAACAAAAAATTTCATACCTTATTGAACTTTAAAAAAAGAAAAAAAAATTTTTTGGCAAATTTCACCTATACAGTCGTGTAGTTACATCCGGCTCTATGCGCATGAAATTTCGCGGCGACGCGGCGATCGGCGAGATCTCAGGGGGGGTCAAATTGACCCCCCCCCCAGTAAAACACTGAAATAGCCAGTTAAATAGTTAACGTTTAACATGAAATGAGATGTTCACGGCATAAGAGTTAATATGTTAATTGAATTTCTAAATAATTTCATGGATACATGTTAATTCAAGTAAACCTTCAAAATTAATAAAACAGACTTTAATTACATTTAAGTCACTTTAGAAACACCCCCTCCAAAAAAAGAAAATAAATAAAATAAAAAATAAATAAAATAAAAATATAAAAAAAATAAATGAATAAAATAATAAATAAAAAATGAAAATACCTACCAACCATCGACATCAGCACAAGCTGTCACCTCCACAATTCTGTATGATATTGTTGATTTTGATTTGAAGCGAAGCAGCAGTGCTTCTGACTTTGGTAGCCCTGGCATAGATGTCCTTAATGTGAACTGCTCCACTCTCCGTAGAGATGTCAAAGTCTAGGCCTTGCAGTCTGTCTGCTGTTACCATCTACACAAAAAAGTAATAAACATGCATAAGTCATAGAAATATTAACCCTATTTTAACTGGGCTATTTCAGACCAGGTTTTTAATGGGGGGAATTTGACCCCCCCCCCTTCCAGATCTCGGCCGCCAATCGCGTGATCGCAGCGAAAATTTGCATGCGCATAGAGCCGGATGTAAACTACATGTCGTCGCTGAATTCACAAAGTGGCACGCGCGACCGAAGATGCGCGAAATCACTTTTCGAGTAAAACGCGATTAAAGATTTTATCAGTCTTTCAACTGCTCATTGCGATTTGTTATGAAGTTATGCTGTTTGATTCAAGCACAGATAGAAAGCCAAGATTCTACTCTTGCCTTACATATCGAATTGTCCTTAAACTATAAAGTTCAAATTTTAACACAGTAAAGCTTCAAACGCAGGTGTCGTTTTGTAGAAAATGTTGCTTCAGCGTAGGAAGAATCCACGAAGTGGCACTTCGTGTAGAAAGCAACTACGATTTGGCGCGCACGAACCGGCACAAGCGCTCGTGTCGCGCTGTGTTGTCGCGCGCACAAGAGAAAAAATTTCACGAACCGGCACAAGCGCGCACTCGCCATTGAGTTTTATGTACAGAAATGAATGGCGCTATGGCGCGTGCGCGTTTGTGCCCGTTCGTGGATTTTTTTACTGTAGATTTTCAGGCTCGTGTCTGTTTTGCACTTTAATTATATTTTTAATTAGAGAGAATTGGGTTCTAAAATTTTGTGAAATGAAAGACCATGGCCAGAGAATGACAAAACTGAAATTAACTCAAATTTGACTTTGGACGCAATTTTGGAGGTTTGTGCCACTTCGTGAATTCAGCGACGATGTACACAACTGTGTAGTAAAATTTTCGAAAAAATTATTTGTTCAATTTTTTAAGTAATTAATTATGCAAATAGGTGCATAAAATTATGTTTTCGCCTATAACTCACTTACAAAAGCTAGTAGAATATCAATTTTTAGTGAAAATATTCATTCTGACATTTCTCACAATTATCTACAAAAAAATTTGCCACATTGGAATTAATTTCTTATGTATTCTATTGTTTTGTGAATTTCTTATGTATTTCTTTGTTTTTTTTCAACCTTTTGTTTTCTATTGTTTTTTCGATAAAATTTGTTGGGGACACTTTTTCAATCATAAACAGCATAAGATTGATTCAATTCAACCAGTAAAAGCAAAAATAATCATACATTTATGATTTTTGGCTGAAAACACAATTTCCATTGATTTTGTACAAGAAATCACGTTTTTGAGCAATTTTGAGGTTGACATGCATGTATAAAAAGTTGTGCATCATCTTAACGCTATGTCCGATTTCCATGAAAACAGTGTCAAAAGATGCGCAAGACTTGAAAGTAAAAAGTCAGCGAACGACGCAGTCAAAAAAATTTGCGCGGCGGCATGGTCGCAAAATTCGTCGAGAGGGGGGGTCAAATTGACACCCCCAGTTAATACAGGGTTAAAGCAAATGTTCACTCTGAAGTATTTGCAAGCATCTGCTAAAATTCCTTTGGGACATAGTATTACTCATTTCTCTTATGAGCTCATTGTTGTGATGTTGTTACCATCATGGATGGACAAATTTGCATAAACATGAATATAACAATGTGGCATGACCATTCTTGCAGAAATATTTCATTTCACAATATTTTTCTGCTTTTTAGCAGACTGGTGTTTGCTCTATAATTACTTGCAAACAAAACTCAAGACAATCTAATGATTGTCAAAATAGGACCAAATCAATATTTCTCAAAAATGTCCGTCCGTCACAGCAGCGTTCAACACCCCTATTCAAAGGTGAGTCATTCCAGTCGCTTTTCGGACCTTACCAAATAAATTAATATGGATTTTAGTATTTTTAGATATCAATGAAAGACCTGACAGTGTATCATAAGAATACAAAATTGAAATTTTTACCCCAATGCTCACTTTAACCAATCGGGCTCTACAACCTTTTTACCAAACACTTACTTTGTAAACTTGTAACATAAGATATATTTCACAAGCTTCTTACCCCATCTTTATGAGTTTTAAGGATACCACTTCCCTGGAGAACTCTGACACAAGAAATACTGCCACTTGATGACTGGACATTTACCAAACCAGACTGAAAACAATATAGAGCAAAAGAAAATAATGCAGAATTATATCAGCAATATCAAATGCTTACAAAGTCAAACTAAACTAATCAGAAATTTAAAGATACTGCAGCCCCCACCCTTGGAGGTCACTTTCACATTAAAGTAGTGCCCATGTATGCTGATCACAGCATCTTAAACTTGGATCCTACTTGGCAGAACCTGTGACACTAAGTTCCACCTAAAAATGGCATAAATGGTGCTAGACTTAAAAATCATACAGTAATTGTATTATTGTAATTAGGGGTGGGCGCATGAAACTTTTTTTGAGGGAAATGTTAATTTCAAACCAACGTGGATTCTAACATGGCGCATTTTGGCTGCTGATGGCAGCATAATCTGACCAATTATTTTGACCTAGCGATTGGAGTCCTTATATTGGTTCTCGAGGGTACGCACTGCTCATTTTTTTTGAAAAAAGACATGGCGGCAAACGATGCCTGTGGTTGCGCCAATATTCTTTGGCCGTAAAGGGCATAAAAGTGGATGTGTAATGATGGTCCTTTTAGTAGTTTTTTGTGGAGGATTGCGTTCGGAGTTCAAAATATTTAGCATATTGGTAAGACTGGAGTATTGTAGGCGGTCGATAATATGTAAAAAAGTGAATTTTGACACAAAAATATAGGCAAAAAATACACATTTTGAGCCGGAGATGAAAGGCAAATAATGACCATGTACGCACATATGAAATCATCAAAATCTAAATTTGCAATAATCTTGATAAACTACTACACTATTCAGTAATTAATCATGGCGTGTGAGAGAGCGCTTTTCAGGATTCGGAGCAGTTATCGATCAGCTTGCAGGTTGTGCTACATATGCCTAACCGATCAGCCGTCTTTAGTAAAATTGTTTGGTCAATACTCTAACCCAACATTAAATTTCAGATTTTTTCTTGGAGACGTGTGACTCAAATATGCATGGAGGTTTATTGGTTAATGGTTTCACATGAGCATTTCATCATATTGCAGATTTCAAATATAAGTTAGCGTAGCGGATCAGCATGTAGCTACTGTAGATCATTCCATGTTGTCAAATTTGGGAGAGAAGCAAGGTTTTGACAATTTATATGTAGGGGATATTGTCAAATTGTTCAAGTTTCAACATGATTCTGTTCAGACTTGCCACAAAAAGTGTACTATTAATGTTTAGCAGTACATTCAGTAAGCAGAATGATGACGCAGCAGCAGTGACACCTCGGCAGCACGTTCTGGATGTGAGGCAAAAATCTGATTTAGGGGGCCTCTGGGCGGCTGGATGGGGAACGTGGCGATGATGCCCGAGGGAGTAGGAAACGACTGGGCGCGGCGGGAGAGGGGTATTACGAGGGGGATGCCCCTTGTAGACAGGTAGGAGCTTTTTCGAAAATGGATGCATGAGAAAGGAGGTGGTTTGAAGGGCATGGTAAAAGGTTAAGTTATATTTTATCAAGAGTATTAACCCTGAGTTGTAAGTCATTATTTAAAGGAGAATGTAACAGGAAGTATGAGGTAAACAGTATTTGAGTACTGTAGTCATACTTGTGAGGGACCGGAGGCGACGCGGGAGGGCGAGAGGTGTGGGATACCCCCTCCGATGGAAGCCACTTTTTGAAAATAGGCATCGGAAAAGATTTTTCTAGCGATAATACATATTTATAAAGCATTATTGGAGGGATTATATGGTCAGAATTCTCAAAAAAGAGAGTGTACACTGTGAGGGAGCCATATTGTGTGAGGGAGCAAAAGCGACCTTGACTTGTGCAGCGGTGTAAGGAGGGTGCGTGGGGGGGATATCTCGCCCTCGCACGGTAGGAGAACGGCGGCCTTTAAAATTATCTGCATGAAATAAGCATGTGTTTCTAAGCCATAGGTGAAATATTTAGTCAGTATATTAATAGGGAATTATGGGGATAATTCAAAAATAATGTATCAGCAGGAAAACTGATGATGTGGAAAATTGCGATCTGAGTATGGCATAACTTTGCGAGGGAGCGAAGCGACCCAAGGTGGGTTGAGGTGTCGGAGGGGTATCCGGCCCATTCCCACGGTAAAGACAAACCTTATGAAAATATCATGGAAAAGACGTCTTCTAAGTCATAGTAAAAAAAACATTTTCATCAATATTATTACGGAGTTATAGTCAGCACAGATTCAAGCCACTTAGTCGTACAGGAAGGGCAGTAACGGTGGGAAAAATAATGTGAGTAGGCATAGCTTTGCGGAGGGGTGAAACGGACAAGGCCGGGTTGAGGTGCTGGGGGGGGGTATCTCCGCTCCCACAATAGGAACGTTATGAAAATATGCATGGGGTGAAGACAACTTTCTCTAAGCCTATAGTGAATTACGTTTTATAAAGATTATTTTGGATTATAGTCAGAAGCTTGTCGATAGAGAGTAAGCATGATTTTGAGTAGTCATACTTGCGAGGGAGCAAAGTGAGGCTATGCGGGAAAGGTGTGGGAGGGGGTAATCAGGCCTCAGTAGAACTTTTCGTGAATACGGCGATTGAGAGAGAGGGATAGGCTCCTGGAGGGCAGAGTAAGTAGTATATTTTTTCTAAGATTATTAGGGCAGACTCAATCAGAATTTAACAAAAGTTGTACTTCTATGAGAAGTCATACCTTGAGGGAGCAAATAAAGTGACTGAGCGGGAAGGGTGTGCAGGGGTACCCACCCCCCAAACTAGGCAACTTTCGTGAAAATTAGCCTCGGAATATAGTGTAGGAGAGTACGTTCGTAAATGAACATTATCGCCAGAATGTCAGAAAAGAGTGTACACTGTCATAGTGCATGACTTGCCAGGGAGCGAAGCGACTGAGTGGGAAGGGTGTCCCCAGGGTACAGGAAGGGTTTTGAAAATCAGCGCACAGAAAGGAGGTGTTTTCGAAGGCATTTAGTAATAGCATAACTAGTGTAGTATTTAGCAAGATTATTGCAAAATGTAATTCAGGAATTCAATATGTATATATGCATTCCATTTGCATTCGTACTCAGATTCAAAGTGTGTATTTTCTTATAATTTTCTGTGTGAATTATCACTTTTGTTTACAGATATCACCCTAGCCACAGACCTCCAATTGTCTTAAATATGACTAATATTTGAACCTCAAGCAACCTCAAAAACATAATAAAAGGAGCATGTTACACATACACTTTTGATGCACTTTACTGCAAAAATATGCTGAAAAGCCGCCATTTTCGCAGCCATTTTTTGTCAAAAAATGGGGGAAACCATATACAGACTCATCGTAGGTCAAAATAATTGTCGATTTGTGATTCAGCAGCCAAAATGGCGGAATAGAATCCGGATTGTTTTTACTAAAGAAGAATTCGATCTTGCCCAGCGGCCTAATGTGTATATCAGGTCTTTTTTCTCGCAAGAAAAGTGTGTTATGATGTACTCTGAGCAATGGTCCAGCTTTCTCCGAAAAATCCGATCAGAGTCAGCACTGAAAAGTATGCCATTTTCTCAAAGATGCGCCTGAAAAGTGAATAGGGGCTAACGATTGTGAGAGGCCTTCAATTTAGAAGAAATTGTCAAACTTTAATATCATGAGCTACATAGTGAGGTGTTCAAGGATGGACAAATAAACACCGGCTAGCAAGTACAAAAGTTCTGGACAGAGTTACAGTGCGGGCAATCGCAAGTGTATACATTGATATAACCAATAAAACACATAAGAACGGCACATAAGGTCTATGCGAGGAAGTGGGGCAGTGAATCTGGGCAAGCTTACGATTTTCACTGTCTTTAAAGCAGCTGAAATGAATCACATTTTGCAATAGATTTTCAGGGCTTCATTTTTAGACCTCATCAAAGCACACTGGTAGCGATGGGAATCATGGCGGCTCCAGATTCTTTTTAACTGTGGTAAAGGTGTGTACCAGTAGTTTTTAATGTAAAGGTCGGATCTTTTTTAAAAATATTTTTCGCTGCACATGGGCACGGTAGCCCAGTCACTATCCTAAATGAAATACCTCTGCGTCATACAGGACCTCGCACAAGTACTAATCTGCTCACAACTTACGATGTACAATGTACATCTCATAAATTTAATCATACAAGAATTTACACGCAGGCACCACAAATATGAGTTGTAACTTTTACAGTATGCATCATGATTTACGCCTTCATACTCTTCGTCTGATGTCCCCCTTTCTGTTTAGGAAACTGGAGGCAGATGCTCGTTTTCAAGATTCTCGCAAAACCCTGACACATGGCAAGGTGGTGCCTAGTCATTGGCACATCTGAAAACTACAAGAGAGGGAACCTAAATGCGGGACGTTACTATAGAAAAATACTAATAGTAAGACTCACCACTGACACCCCTTAGTTCACGTTACTGTTAGTGTTAACATGGTGAACGGGATAGTACTGTAGATGGTACAGGTCACGTTGAAATTGTGCAAATGCATATTTGTAGTGGTTTTGAGAGGAAATTGCCAATAGCGCACAGAGCTGAATAAACAGGGGGTTTCTCTAGCAGTAGCCGCACATCCACACATAATGTAAGAGGCTTGAGGCAAAAGGGTTTTCTCCAATCATGCTAAGACTTCTACTGCGGTGAGGTTGGATCGGAAGGGTGGTGCTTCAAGCCTGTCAACACAAGGGGCTTGAGTGCCTCCAAAAACTTACTTTCAAAAGTTGGACCAAATGTTCCAACTTGACATTTCAATAAAAATTGGCAAATAGTATCGCCCTTTAGTTGGTCATTACTGAACCATCAAAAGGTGAAAGTACTGGGGGCAGATTCACAAAACTAGGACAAGCTACAATTACTAATGGCAACAAGCAGGGATCATTAGCGTCCACGGCCATCATTTAGTTTCGTGAATCTGCCCCTGCGAACATAATACTACTGGCCTTAACCAAAGAGCTATGCAGGTAGCATGGACCTTATACCAAACTCAAATAAGAAGAATCCTCGTCAACCTTGTCTTTTGCCCAACGTTTGAACCGACAATTGATAAGAGGGATATTTCTAACAATCTTACATACTGGTCTTCGGGATGGGTATAGATGACGACCACCGAAGGGCTGATCTTTTTCAGGCTATCCAATATTGAACGGTTCTCAGCAATAACTCTTGGACAACCACTGAATCACCCAGCCAAGTATGATGGGCATTGTCCAATTACCTGGTCATTGACATTAATTGGTTACTCATCAAAATCGGAGGTGAGACATCTGGAAACTGCATAACATTCAAAGGCACAGGCTAACATTGTGGAGCTTCGAATTTGAAAATTTTCGAAACTGTGAGATATGTGAGGCTTACCATGTTTTAACATGGACAAATAAACACCGCAGCTAGATACAAGAAGTTTGGGAGCTTATGGCTTGGCACTAGGGCAAGATATGAATGAAATAAACAATTAGGTCACTCGGTGGGGCCAAATACAAAATAACCGAGATTGATCTACAGTAAGTCTATGGAGGAAGCAATGGGCCATGAATCAGTCAAGCTTACAAGTTTTCGACTTTTTTAAAGCACATAAATAATCATTTTGAAATAGCAATGTTTTATTCCAGGGCTTCATTTTTAGACCTTATCAGCAAAGAACAGATATAGACATTATGTAACTCACAGTTTTAAAACTGTGGTCAATGTTAGCCTGTGGGCTTTACACGCCCAAACTTGTAGTTTTGTAAATGGTGAAAACAAAAATTCTTATTTTATGTTTTTAGGAAACGACATTGTAGATCCACATGTATAGCATGTATGACCAGCAGTTGAACAATCAGCTCACGTCCTGAATTCCGTCGCCATGTTGCTAAAAATTTGCTCAATAAATTACGAAAATATTGGGGGGGGGACCCTGACAATTCCCAATAGTAGGTATTCGAAATGTACACTAAGCCACTACAAATGTGCTGGCTAATTTGTAAATTAAAGGCAAGGTTTCACCTCGACAGTTGAAGTTGGTTTTAATAAAAGAGCAGAACTAATGAGAGAGACATATCAAGTGAAAGTTTGGCAAACGATCCACCAAAGAATAGGGTACAAGAAGTTACCGAAGGTTACAAGTTTCAAATTTGTGAAGTCACATGCGGACCAGCTGCCCAATATTTCATGTAGATTAATTTGCCATAGATTTGCCATTTTTTAATGGGTTTATGAAACTGAATGGGTTTTTGTGTCCATGAATACCAAACATAACATGTATGAGAATAAATATTTTCTGAAACCAAGGTAAAATCATTTTAAAGTTTCCTGAGAAAATGGCGAAAGTTTTATGGTAATTTAATATCACATGACATATGGGAGCTGCTCGGCATTGTGAACGTCCAGAAATTTTAATCAACTTTGAAAGCTTATAACTCTGTTATTCTTTGGTGGCATTTTTCGCGCAAACTTTCATTAATATGTTCTCTCATTAGGTTTGGCACCCGACTACAGTGTCGCGAAAAGTCGTAGTCGCCGAGCTATGTGTAGATAGTCGCGACTGACGACTTGATCGAACGCAATAGTCGAGTGTGCCGTATGACACGGCAATATGTATCAAAAGACTGAGTCCAATAAGGATGCGTAAAATTGAACAGAGCTACCAATCCAATTTAGGTCGTGACATTTGTGGGGAGCAGAAAATGCATCCGCTGATCTTCCTTGATCCGCAAATCAAACAGAACTGCAAATGTATTTGATGCAAGGCACTATATATTCGTGGGGGCAATGCTATCATGCATATGTGGTAGCGGTATACGTGCCTCACTGCGACTCGGCAGCCACGGCGACTGCGAACACCCATGCACGCCCACACCGACCGATCATAGAAACACACCTAAAACGTTCGACACCGGCTAGGTCGACTAATAGTCGTATCGCGACGTATGTGGGCGACTAGTCGAACTCTCGTAAATGCGAAGTCTGCAAAGCACTATCTCTATAGTTCTTCTTTTATTAAAATCAAGCTTGATGTGCAGGTAAGCGTTGGCCTTTAAAGCATAAGAGTTTGTCAGCTATAGGAACATATCTATCAAGCTTGGATATTATGGTTTCTGTGTTCTTTGCAGTGTCAGTACAACTTCATGAACCATAGCTTTGATGCAGTTCATGAATGACTGGACAAAGAAATTGCCTAGATCAACCAAAAGTGTAATGGGGTACTTGGGGCTTAAATAATTTAGCAAGAATGTTGATTCAATTGATATAGGAACCTAGGAGGCTAGGAGTCTACTCTGTCTAGTCTAGAGAATATAGAACTGGGTCAAATCCTGTCAAAATCAAATTACCATAAGCACCGTTGGAACTTCTATCAACCAGTGCCAAGAGAAAGTTTATTAATACTCGCTTGTCCAAGATTTTTGTGGGGGAGAGAGCACAACACCGGTTGGTTGGAAGTAACGAGCAATCAACTGCTAGTGATTCAATAAAACATCAGCTTCCGCGGTTGATTTGTGCACGACTCCGCAGGTGCTCCCCGACGGGAGGCGAGACCTGCTGCAAAGCAAGTGGATAAAAGAACTCTGTCGCCTGCTGTGATAATCATGTGGATTGGTGGGAATAACACGCACTGGGAATGACGTTTCCTCTACAGCAATTTTCTCAACAAGGCGATGGAAGCATGTAGTGTCCATGGATTGTGCAGCTTAATGAACAGGTTCCATTACCATCTCGAAATTGTTTGGGTGAGGGACGGCGTTCATTTGTAATTCGCGCTACATGCATCAAGAGCGCGGTTGCGGTCGTGAAAATCGCGGCAGCAGTAAGATGTACGGCAGTCTGGCTGGCCTTGGCCCGAGCGCGGCGCGTCCGCGGGGCGCGCGACGGGGCGCAGGGCAGCAGACAGTGGTGACTGTTCCGCGGGGCACGGAGGTGTAGATCTAGACTGAAACTGTGGAAGCGGAATTACGACCAAAGTTACAAGACCGCGACGACATAATATTCGTAGCTGTAACATGCTGGGACGCCATAGGAAAGCCCATATAGATATCAAATACGACATTATTGATCTTCGTTAGCTAAATATACCGCATTCATTCCAAATCAAAGAGACACAGTGCCACAAAACAGCCGAAGATTATCCTTCACCCCACAGTAGTTATGCAATTTGTACGGTGGTTTGAAACGAGCAGAAATTGCATAAATTTGCCTAGTACAGTGCCCCAGGGGTACAGGAGGTAACGATTAGAGAGGGTAGTTTCCTTCGTTAAATGGGTGAAATTGACCACGGGGTTGCTTCAAATTTTGCGTTAGGCCTACACATGCCTATTAAGGATTTCGAGGCCCTTTATACTAGATGGAACAGATAGGCCAGAGGTGTGCCATATTTAATTTGGTAATTATAATAACTTGTTCCAGGGTCCTTCTGCCGAAACCATTAGTCGCTATCTTTTCGACATGGATGAAGAGAATATGCAACATGGAAATAAACAATTGCAGGGACAGGTGAAAAAAACAATCGAGACGTTAAAAAGAAAAATCCCCCAAAAGACTACCAACGCAAATCGAATGATATCAACACTCAACATCCGCACCTCTATCAAATCCCCCAGTACTCACGAAGTTACGATGAACCCACATTCCAAGATCCAAGGGGCAGCCTGTCAAAGGATACCCATGAGCAGTAGGCGTCATCATGGGGGGGGGGGGCAAAAGCGGGGGCAATCGCCCCCAATGAAAATATGGGGGGGGGCGGCATAAACATATCGTTTGCCGTCCCCCCCCCCCGCCTAAATAATTTTGACCAACTTGAAAAATCAGAAATGCAAATGTATGTTTTAAAATGCATTGAAGTACTATAGAGCCATTAAATCATGGCCATAAAAATATTATTAACATACAAAATGTCAAATTTTTCAGGCACGCGCACGGCCGGCAAAATCTTTATTACAATTGTGCAGCGCTCCAAGAAGTTTGGACGAATTCTTTTTTCAAACCCTTTGCCGCCTCCACCCCCGCCCCCCGCCCAATCCGAACACTGGATCCGGCGATGCCTACCATCGCATATCACGACACATCTCACTACTAAAGCGCAAGCATCTATTTGACCCCAGGAAGGGGGGGGGGCACATGTCAGTTAACAATTAAGGTGTACACATCGCTTGTGGCAAGGACTGTTCTAAATGGTCCCTAAACAAGTAATTATGCCTAGATTCTAAGAATACTCTGACAAGTATTAAATCTGAACAGATACCAGTTTTACCAGTGAAATT
>JZLH01S0303912.1:8245-20926 GCA_001188425.1 Eucidaris tribuloides | reverse complement strand
ACGTCTATGAATTTGTTTTTTTATGAGCAAAAATACTAATAACGACATGTTACAGAATGTTGTTCTTTCCTGTGAGTTTAATTTTGCTCATTGTGAATCGCCGGTTATGTGTACCGCTCGCAGGACCAGCGGAGCACACTGTTGGTTAAATTGACTTAAACTTCCGCGCGACCTTCGGGCTAACGGTGATCGCGACAATTTCGAGGCCCGTGCCACATTGACGTCACTTGTAATTTTGAAGGTTTAATTGTCCAGATTTTTCACCAAAACTACGTCTTCTACCAAGGTTCATGAAGGTGTATTCATACTAGATTTCACATTCGTGAACGATTAGCTGATTTCATTATTTTACCGTTTTTTCTGTACGTGCAATCCCTTACTCTGTCTTTTAAACCCTGCCTTTTAACGCAAGACCGATAATCTTATGCAGCATACATGCTGGCATTCACAGGCCATCAGAACATCTGTTGAGTATTAGGAAAGCGAAAACACTGACTGTGGGTTATATGAAACATTTAATTAACTCTGGTTAAACATTCCAACAAACTGCTTCAGGATGTGCATATTGATTACACATGATTAATTTGCGTTCGTGCGGTGCCGTCTGGACTGCCGCACCTAGATAAATACGAGGACATGACAGTACGCTGCTAGGTCGACATCGAACCGGACAATCATGTGAAATCAAACAGCTGGCGAGAAGGGCAAAGAATGATCTTATTTCATGCCGTGTCTATCTCGATACAGCATGCATTTCTCTCAATTATCCACATGTACTGTACGACACCAGCAGTAAGAATGTCATGGAGCTAGTACAAGTTACCTTTACTGTAGCAAAAATGTTCATATTAAGCAAATATCTACTTTCTTTGAGATACAGTGTATATAAAACAGTCTGTATCCTACATGTACAAGACTGAATAAATAAATAATTAAATCAAATAAATAATAAATTAAATAAAATAAATTAAAATAAATAAATAAATAATATCAATACATAATAAAATACAATGTAAACTATGAATTACAACTATAACAGATATAATGTACACAGGAAAGCATTGATTGGTACGTATATCTCTGTTAAAGCCACTTGTTGGTTCTATAGTAATATTATTTATAATGAAAGGAAAAAAACAATAATAAATTGTAACAATGTTAAACAACAATATATATCACCTCCCACACACATCATCAAATGGTGCAGGAACCTATAATTACCATTCATAGCCTCCCACGCATCAGATAAAATGTATCATCTGAAGCATTAGGTCAATATTTCAATATCTCCCTGCCTAGCATGCCTTCATTATCTCATAATCAAGGCCTTTTTACTGTTATGTCACAATAAGGAAAAAGAATGTTGAATTGAAAATATTTTTGAGCTCAAAAACATGGACTACATATTGTGTGGTCAATGAACTGTAAAGGTGGGAGAAGGATCCTGAAAACAAATCACTGTTTGCCTAACATCACAACCCCACAAATCAAGGCCTTTTAACCTTTAAGTCGCGATAAAGGGGGAGAAAGTTGATGATTAAAAATACTTTGTGTCAAAAATCATGAAAACGGACATTCATGTGTTGGTCAATGAACTGTAAAAGTGAGTAATTCTGAAAGGCAAATCTTACAAGTTATTTTATTTCCCCTTGGAATTATTTTTACTTCACTGCTGCTTCTGTAATAAGTATAAAATGTAATGTTTTGTTCAACATAACCATTATTACCACTAGGAGTTTTACCACACGATCATACTCGGAGCTGATCAACATGAATTATGGAAAATTGTCTCGTAGTGACATACATGTCAAGGCGTAAAAATAGAACAGTTCAATATAAACAATTTACACAATGATATAACCCTATACAACAGATATTCGCTCAAACTGGTATCACGAATATTTTTCTATTGGCTCATGCAAGATAATGTAAGAGACAATCTTTGGGTTTATTAACCTTTGGAGAGGTTTGATTTTGCTTAAACATGCATTTTCCATAGACCTGTGACAACATTATCTTGTCACTCGTCGTCAAGGTTCATCGTTAACTTGATGTGTAATACCCAACAGTTTGGTAGTAATTTATTGTTTTATGTGGTATATTCAATGGTATCAGATGTGTTAGTTTCTTTAAAATGTTAAATTTGAAAATTACTCGCCCAGAAATTCCCTGGCATGTATGCCACTTAAAACGTGCAGGATAACCAGGTGTATGTAGTTAAGCGGATTAAATTTTAAAGATGTGAAGATAGTCAAACCTGTACTGGAAGACACATTTCAGAGTGTGCTAAAAGTGTCCTAATAAATAATAATAATAAAGCATTTATATTGCGCAAATACTATATAATTACTCTATCTGCGCCATTACAATATAACTATTTGTAAAACATGTAACAAACATAAGTAATTCCAATATTAAACAAGTGCGGGTTTTCAAACCTTCTTCTTTAACTCATTATGGACGGCGATTTTCTCACAAACAATGGAAGATATTCCAAGTTTGGGGCCAGCCATACAAAAAATGCTCTGTCCCAAGGGTAACTTTTGACTTATCCTGATGGCATGTCAGTAGTGTATTATCTTGACAACTTTGGATGGCAGTACTGCATTTAGTAGATGATCTAAAAAGCCTGTTTGTATTGTATACTGGTGACTTGCTTTGAATATTATTAACAGAAGTCTTCGAAGATTCTTTGTTTCACGGGTAAACCAATGCCAACTCTGTTCAGCTAACGACTACAATGTGTACATGTAGTGACCCAAACATTATACGCCAGCCAGCAGTTGATCTTTGACAATATCTCCAGAACAAAGAGTTATGGTGAGGGTTAGCATTTGGCGTTAGGGTTGGTTAGCATTTGGATTTAGGCGTTAGGGTTAGGGATTAGGGTTAAGGTTGAGGGTGGGTTACGTGCATGAAATAATTGTTGAATAATTGGGCTGCTGGAGCAATGTATATAGAATCCCTACCTGTACATTGTATGTGTAGCTATAGAGGTGTTCGCTGTTGGGATACATTTAATAGACTCAAGAAGGATGGCAGGACCTTTCAAGGGACCGATGGACGCGAAATAGTGTAAGAAAAAAGAGCTAAATTTAGAAATAGTAGGAGAAAAGTAGGCATATAACAGAGCCTAGGTTAGGAGAAAGTTAGGACATGCACTAGGGATGTTGATTTTTTTTTTTTTTTGGAGTAGTTTTAGTATGGAGAGTTCCGCCATCCATGTAATAATCAATTGCACGTAGTGTGGTTTGAAACTCTGGTTATTATGCAGACCTCTGCTGGTAGAGAACCCTTTCTTGCTTGCTGAAGAGTCACACTTTCTGTGAATACCTGAATGACTACTCATACTCCAGCATTTTATAGATCAATAGCATTTTTTATTTTGCGCTTCTGGGGTTTTACAAAAAAAAAGTAGTGCGAAAAGTAGGGTTTTGGGGAAAAAAGTGGATAGTAGGAGGAGATGTAAAAAAGTAGGAAAAAGTAGGAAAAGTAGCCGAGCACTTTGAGGCCTGGATATGCGCTGATCCAATAATTGAGTGCTAATAGCAAGCAGACTTCAAATTTGGTATTGTGAATATGTATGGATATTGTATGTGGACCCACTGCCACTTTATGGCGAAACTTGTACTTATGTCCTGAACTCGGCTACTCATGTTATGAGAATTATCCAACATTCTGAATTGTCTAAAATTAAATGATACATGTATTAACATTGTGAAGCCTTAAGGAATTGTCAAACTCCAATATCTGACCTCTGCCTGATAGTAGTTTGAAACTTTAAATAACTGATAATACATAACAAATAAAACTTTTTAGAGAGTCCTGTCACTAGTGAAATTTGTATAATATTTGATACATGATTATGTTTTGTAGCTCAGCAGTCTATGGATGAAAACTGTAATTAGTTGTTACTTGTTCATTGTTTTTTTTTCAACTGGAAGTTAATGCTCCAAACTCTGATGCGGCCTTCGCCTTTGAATAATGCTACTTTGATAGGGCAAGAAAAACTACATGTACAATGTACCCAATTCACTCAAATGCCAAATAATTCGCTGGATGATAGAATTGAAATAATGCTTCAACACCTACACACACCCACCCCCAGTCTTTATTGTTTACAAAGCAATTTTCAGGTAAGCGGATGTACACTGTATATTTCAATTCTTACTTGAAATACTCAATCACCTTCTTTTTTTCAAATTTTTTACAAGACACCCACTTGCTGACAAGTTCAGTCGGAAGATGGACTTCATTGGCTAAATGGAAATCTTTAAGTGTCAGAATGCTAATGTTAAAGAAATCATGAAGTTTGCCAATTTGTCTGTTTATATTATTTTTATCTTCAAATTTTCATAACTATGTGATTCATCGGCATTTTCCTTAAAAAATAATTATGATGCACCATTCTTCTTAAAGCTAGGAATTACTGAAAGCAAATAACGTGATCATTTATTTAACCATTTAAGTCCCACTGACAAAAAAAAAATTAATAGACAATTTCGAGAGTTGTGTTTTACTATTAGTCAAAGAGAATTAAATTACATTATGGGAACAGCATGCATAAAAGACAGCTCACTAAATCCATTACATAAGAAACAGTACAGTATTGGAAAATGCAATTACGCCTGAATGTAAAAAACCCCATACGGATAAATGACGAGACGACATGACAGGCGATTTATATACACCGTATCGTATCAGCAATCCGGTCAATTAGCCCAACCTCAGCAGATACACAACCACAAAAACCATTGTATTTATCTCTCTAATGTTATGACTAACCGGTTTAAATTACCAAATTACCAAAATATGCGGCTGAATCGGTGATAATTTATAGTTATTATACGGCTTAACATAAAAGCCATATACACTGTCATGGTCATTACACAAGCCATACAAAGCATTTGCAACTCAATTTGTGTATTCTGGCAATGAATGATCTTTGCATACAATATGCCCCAGTCGACGCCATTTATCCCACCAGCACACATACATCTAAACATAACAAGCTACAATCTCACATATGGGTGTGTTCTGTTTTACATTCATTTTCATCTAAAATCTTAAGTGAAATTGTAACATTTCCTTTTTATTTAATTTACACTTCAAATAAAACCATCTAGATTACAAAAGTTTGTTATTAACGGGCCAGTGTATAAGGGGACAGGGCGTGGCTTTGTTATGTACACTTTTTCTTTCTTTCTGTTATGTTGTATAAAGCGCTTTGAGCATTTAAACAAAATGGATAACGCGCCACTATAAAATTCCTTTCTTATTATTATTATTATTATTATTAATTATATTTATTATTTTATTATTGGTTATTATTACTTGGTGATCGCGTAACCGCCGGTATCCCCATAGATTTCGTCAGAATTTTTTTCTTTTTCTTTATTTATTTGTGTTTCTTTTCTGGTTATTTTTCTGATCAGATATCTCCAAGAACAAACGTCACTCATCTTGTAACTTGGCATAGGTCTATGTCCATGTCATACCATACAGAATGTCCTCCTGACAATGCTCTGTGACGTCATCCAATGACGTCATAGCCAAAAGCTTAGTCCTAGCCATACATTTGCAATATCTCAAGCCGGCAGTCGAATTAAAACAACGAAATTTGGCCGAACTTAAGTTCAGGTCAAGTTCGGTCAACTTTCTGGACCTTATCACGTGCCCGCGCGCGCGTCCGAGGGCGAGCACGGCGCGTCAACATTGCGTAAAATTCTTAAAATTGGCTCTCAAATGACTTCTTATTAACGGTAGATACGTTTCAGTCATTGGAGCATTTGCTGTGCTGCGCGGTACGCTTGCGCGTTATTTTTCGCCCGCCGCACCCTTCCTGACCGCATCTCGTCGTTTTTTCAATGAATTTAGATTGTCTGAACTGAATTATCTCTCCCTAACCTCAACCTCCCACAAGCCCCAATACCCTCTGACCCTGCCACCCCTTCACCCCAATATCAATATACAGGGTGGCCCAGAAAGAATGCTACGAGTATGATCGCTAATTTCTTCACCATTATTGGCAAAATGTCATTAATTTTTATTTTGTTGGTTAGAACATTCTTTTTCCAATAAAAAGATACCAAGATCATTGATTTTGAGCAAGGCGTTTTGATTCTAGAGCCATTTTTCGGAGGCAATGCAATTTCCCAAATTTGCCAATTTTTCAACAACGGCGGTCATCGGAATGCAGAGATATTTTGGCGTCTCAGCTTGCCATACCGGAAAAACCGCGATGGCAATGCCTTCGCTTTCATAAGGAAGACAATGCGAGGTACATCTCCATTGTCATCGCGGTTTGTCTGATATGGCATGCTGAGACGCGAGAATATTTCGATATTCTGATGATCACTGGAGTGTAAAAATAGTAAATTTGGGAAATTGCATTGCCTCCGAAAAATGGCCCTAGAATCAGAACGCCTGACTCAAAAAATCAATGATCTTGGTATCATTTTATTGGAAAAAGAATGTTCTAACCAACGAAATAAAAAATAATGACATTTTGCCGATAATGGTGAAGAAATTAGCGATCATACTCGTAGCATTCTTTCTGGGCCACCCTGTATACCAATCCTCACCTACATGTAGCTCTACACAAAATCAAAAAAGAGCTTGAATCTTTTGTGACAATGAATAGCTAATGCCTGCACAACCTACTTTATGTGTCGTTTACAAAAGTGGGTATTGCTCAGTAAAACATAAAATATTTTCAGACTTTTTTGTGTCATATGATAGAAGAGATTTTCAGCTAGATTCATAAAAAATTGCCCAAAATTATATAAAAATCATTTGGGGGCCATTTTTAAAGAGTATCTTATATATTTTTTTTTGGGGGGGGGATCGATATAACAATTCATATTTTGACTTTATTTTGACAGGGTCTGATGTGTATATTTGAAAATTGTTACAAATAATTTGGCTTTATTTCAGTTAATTTGATACAATGCTTTCCAATATTTATGAAGCTGTAAATGAAAATATTTGGCCTTTCGTAGCCATTATCTTTGACACTACTCTATTTTACACAATTTCATTTTCAATATCAGCTTTGAAAAAAAAATATTATCACTTGTAAATTAATCATCAAATCTCAATCTCAACTTTGAAATATATACTAATGAATCAAAAGTAAATTCACCATCAAATGAACAATACAATTGTTTCTGATGTGATAATGTAAGGTCTTAAACAATTTCAACCGGGTCTATGGCACTATATAGTTTTCATGATAAAAATGTTGGTAGCAAGTAGGGTGATGCAGCTGAAACATCTAAACTCCTCAAAAAAAGTTTGGAAATCTGACTTTGATCGATTATTTCTCCCTTCTTGTAGTAACAACCAAGGCATGCTTTCCTTGGTACCAGCAGAAAGATTATTTAATTTTCTTTAAAATGATATCATACTTTGTAAGATTACGTTATCGGGGAAGGGGCAGTATTTGAAAATATGGGATAAAGTGTAAATTGAAAAGCTGCAAAATGACCGGTTATCATGAAGAGTCAATAAGGAACGTGTTGTTTTGTATGGAGTTATGTCCTTTGTTCTCAGCTGGTCAGACATGAATGTCAGTTTCAAAAGGAGCCCCTTCCACTTCATTTGTTTATGACTTTAAGATGGAATGGTTTGAGTTCTGTTTTTAAATTCCCATACATGTTTTTTCATTTGTTTGTTTGTTTGCTTGCCTGTGCATATTGTTTAAATCAATGATAATGTTTATGTTACAATGCATAATGACCAAAACACATTGAAAAACTCACTAATCAATAGGGAATTTAGAAATTATGTGACTTACCAAACTTGGGTTATTTTGCAAAGCCTTTAACCTCAAAGTCATGAACATTTGTAGTGGCAAAAGGCTCCTTTTGAAATTGACATTCATGGCTGACCAGCTGAGACAAAAAGACATAACTCCATACAAAAGAACACGTTCTTTATTGTCTCTTTATGACCACCGGTCATTTTGCAGCTTTTCAATTTACACTTTATCCCACATTTTTAAATACTGGCTTTTCCCCAATGAAATAATCATAACAAGAAGGACGTTGTTTTGAAGAAAATTAAATAATCTTTCTGATGGTACCAAGCACGGATTGATTACTACTAGGAAAAGGGAGAAATAATCTTTCAAAGTCAGATTTCCAAACTTTTTTTGAGGAGTTTATAAAAAAAATGCCTTTAAACGAAGACCGATAATCTTATTGACAGCATACATGTGCATCACAGGCCATCAGAACATCTGTTGAGTATTAGGAAAGGAAAACACTGACTGTGGGTAATGAAACATTTAATTAACTCCTGGGTAAACATTCCAACACACTGCTTCAGGATGTGCATTTGATTACACATGAATTAATTTGCTCTGTGCGGTGCCCTGTCTGGCACTGCCGCACTAATAAATACGAGACATGACAGTACGCTGTAGGTCCGACATCGACCGGTACAATCATGTGAAATCAACAGCTGGCGAGAAGGGCAAAGAACTGATCTTATTTCATGCCGTGTCTATCTCGATACAGCATGCATTTCTCTCATTACCACTGTACTGTACACTACCAGCAGTAAAATGTCAGGAGCTAGTACAAAGTACCTTTACTGTAGCCAAAAATGTATCATATTAAGCAAATATCTACTTTTCTGTGAGAATACAGTGTATATAAAACAGTCTGTATCCTACATGTACATGACTGAATAAATAAATATATAAATAAATAAATAAATAAATAAATAAATAAATAAATAAATAAATACATACATACATGTAAATACATGAAATTACATACAAACTAAACAGATAATAATGTACACAGGAAAAGCATGTTGATTTGGTATGTTATCTCTGTAAGCACTGATGGTATGGTATAGTAAATATTATTTATAATGAAAGGAAAAAAAACAAAATAAAAATTGTAACAAGTTAACAACAATATATATCCACCTCCCACACACACTCATCAAATGGTGCAGGACTATAATTACCATTCCATAGCCTCCCACTCATCAGATAAAATGTATCAGTCTGAAACATTAGGTCAATATAAAAAAAAAACTCCCTGCTTGCCTAGCATGCCTTCATTATCTCATAATCCAAGGCCTTTTAACCTGTATGTCACAATAAGGGAAAAAATGTTGATTGAAAATATTTTTGTGTCAAAAACATGGACATACATGATTGTGTGGTCAATGAACTGTAAAGGTGGAGTAGATTCTGAAAGCAAATCTTACAAGTTATTATTTCCCCTTGGAATTATTTTACTTCACTGCCTGCTTCTGGAATAAGTATAAAATGTAATGATTTGCTCAAACAAGCCATTACTGTATACAGTGTGTCTCAAAAAAAATTGTGCAAGTGAAAAGTGCCCTCTTTGTTATTATTTAAACCGGAGCACGCAAACACGGAATCCACAACTGCATCATAAACAGCCCACGCACGCGCCACTTGACTACGCTTATAGGGTATGTTTCGGGACGATGTACAGCGTATGGCAGCTTTCAAACATACCGTAATGTGAGCAAGACATGGCTTTCACAGAACATACAAGTCAAGACCCTCAATTAAAGCAAGATGCTGTATTTATTTTTCGATCAAACTAGCCAATTGTTACTAAATAACTGCAGTACTATTATCCGCCATACTCGGTCCTCTGCCTCTTTCTCTGAAACGGTGCATGGCATGAAAAATTTGTTGTTTGCCACTAACGATATGATCGACAACCCACCAGGACAAAACTTGATACTTCAAAAACATTTGAGTCAACTGTTTCTGTTGCCTACTTCGTATATTCTCTTATCAACTTTCTGACAAACCACGTCGTAAAAAGCGACGAAGTAGTTTGAGCCTGCGATTTTTTCCAGACTGTATTACTGGTAAGCATCGAATTACTATGGCAATGCAATTTCTGGACACATTTAAAAAAATATGTTTTACACATTTTCATACCAAGACCAATGCACCTGTGTGCCAATTTCTTGAGCCCACTGCTCAAAAACCTGAGAAGTATGTTGTTCAATCCACCCTTTACCGAGCCACACGCTGATACCTATGTACCCCCTTCAAACTCGTTTGGCAGGGGTATAAAGATACCACAGGTTATTTTCCACATAGTCTATCTCTCTTTAATGACAGATCTATCTTGATTTTGTAACAAGCCTAGATGATGAGAGAGAAAAAAAGAAAAAAAATGCACATTCCTCAAACACACAACACATTACAGCACATACACACACAAAGCGAGCATTTAAGGTTAAATGGGATGTGGACCCAATTTTTCAAACTGTCCTGCAGGAATTATGACGCATTTTTAGCAATTTGTGAACTTCAAAATTTGTACCCCATGCTTTGGTGCTACCGATTTTCAGAAATCAATAAAAAACCCAATCCTGAATCAACGAATCACGATAACTGTAGCAGTATCAACCCCTCCTCCGTCCCATCTTCGACGCCGGTTCGCGTTACCGACGCCGGCCAGTTCGACGCATGACGGATGTCGCAGCCAACCAGGTAACTTTATTACCGGACTTAATTTACAGCAAGTTGGAAAAAGTCTGGACACCAATCGACAGCCACTTACCACTCGCTTTTCCTGAATTATCGATGACCGCCGTGGAGACTGAACTTGGATTGTTTGAAGGCTGCCATCTGTGCTACTGATATAAGAAGCTGCTCTTTGCCGACGCCCGAGTCACCAGCGCCAGGATTGATGAGGTAATCAGTACTCGCGCTGGCCGGCCGTTGTGGTGGTCCCGTGTCGCCATGGCCACGGTCTAGTGTCTGTGGAACGCGATATGGTGAAGTTCTTCTTCGACGCTTACCTGTATGGGCAAACAAATGTTTGACACAAATAAAAACAAATAAGGAGGACTCAGCACAGTCAAGTAGCAGGATCCAACAGGTTACCTAACCTCAACTTCCCACAAGCGCCCAATACCCTCTGCCCTACCCCCCTTCACCCCCAATAGCATATTCCAATCCCCACCTACATTGTAGCTCTACACAAAATCCAAGCAGAGCTTGGATCTTTTTGTGCCATGGAATAAGCTAATGCCTGCCCACACCTACATTTATGTGCCTTACAATAAGTGGGTTATGCACTGCTCACTAAAACATTAAAATATTTTCAGACTTTTTTGTGTCATATCGTAGAAGAGAATATTCAGCTAGATTTCATAAAAATTTGCCGCAAAATTAAATAAAAATCATTTGGGGGCCATTTTAAAGTGTTTTTCTTGGGAGGGGGGGGGGGAATCGATATAAAACCATGCATATTTTGACTTTATTTTGACAGGGTCTGATGTGTATATTTTGAAACTTGTCAAATAATTTGCTTTTATATTCAGTTAATTTGCATACAATGCTTTCCAATACGTTATTGAAGCTGATAAAATGAAAATATTGACAACTACTCTAGTTTTAACAATTTTCATTTTTCAATATTCAGCTTTGAAAAAACATATTATCACCTGCTAAATTCCATCATCAAACCTCAATCTCAACTCTTGAAATATATACTAATGAATCAAAAGTACTATTCATCATCAAATGAACAATACAATTGTTTCTGACTATGTTTAATCTAAAATACTGAAATGCTATGAGTTTCAACCTGGCCAATGGTACAATGTATAGCATTCACAATAGAAGAATGTAAGCAACGAGGACCATGCCGCTCAGCATTAGTTAAAATCGAAAAACATCTTTAAAGATTGTGTCAGGGATTTGCAAGTCCATTACTTCCCTTCATTTCAATACCAACAGTAGTTCAGTATGCGTTATTGGAAAGCTTAGATCCATAACGTCTATGAATTTGTTTTTTTATGAGCAAAAATACTAATAACGACATGTTACAGAATGTTGTTCTTTCCTGTGAGTTTAATTTTGCTCATTGTGAATCGCCGGTTATGTGTACCGCTCGCAGGACCAGCGGAGCACACTGTTGGTTAAATTGACTTAAACTTCCGCGCGACCTTCGGGCTAACGGTGATCGCGACAATTTCGAGGCCCGTGCCACATTGACGTCACTTGTAATTTTGAAGGTTTAATTGTCCAGATTTTTCACCAAAACTACGTCTTCTACCAAGGTTCATGAAGGTGTATTCATACTAGATTTCACATTCGTGAACGATTAGCTGATTTCATTATTTTACCGTTTTTTCTGTACGTGCAATCCCTTACTCTGTCTTTTAAACCCTGCCTTTTAACGAAGACCGATATCTTACTGACAGCATACATGCTGCATCACAGGCCGATCAGAACATCTGTTGATATTAGGAAAGCGAAAACACTGACTGTGGCGATATGATAACATTTAATTAACTCTGTGTGTAAACATTCCAACAAAAACTGTCTTCAGGATGTGCCATTTGATTACACATGATTAATTTGCTCTCGTGCGGTGCCCGTCTGGTTTACTGCCGCCGCTAATAAATACGAGGACATGACAGTACGCTGTAGGTCCGACATCGACCCGTACAATCATGTGAAATCAAACAGCTGCGAGAAGGGCCAAAGAATGATCTTTATTTCATGCCGTGTCTATCTCGATACAGCATGCATTTCTCTCCAAATTTATCCCCACATTTTGTACTGCTACACTACAGCAGTTCGAATGTCTGGAGCTAGTACAAGCGTACCTTTACTGCTAGCAAAATGTTCATATTAAGAAAATATCTACTTTCCAT
>JZLH01S0303904.1:0-13494 GCA_001188425.1 Eucidaris tribuloides | reverse complement strand
AGGCAGCCACCGTCAAGGTAGTGATGAAGACGGTCGGCAGAGAGGTTTACTAGGATGATTAAAGTTACTCTAATGCTTGGTAATGGTACTATTTATCTAAAATAGATTTTTAGACAATTTTGATATTGGTTTAGGGCCTATATTGTAATTTACTACCACTTTTAGGGTTATTACTTCAGCGTTTCATGATTTCCCATTTTCCGCGTTACATTTCACATTTCCGCGATTTTTCTCCGTTTTCCGTATCGCGGGGGAATGGAGGCTTTAAACTACACATTCGCAATAGTGCAAGATGAACACGAATGCTGTTTATGGCCTACTATCTTCTGACACTACAACACTGCTTACATTTGCACTGTAGAAACCATGATGTGCCCATAATGAAGGACACAATTTCCCTCTACCCCGACATTATTTTTTCACTAATCATTGTCGAAAGGTGTTTCAGATGGAGGAAGTGCGAAATATATTATGATGAGCATTAGGCCTATTATGAGAAAAGGGCGGCCATCGACCAATTGCAAACAATGCATTCATGGGTAATATTTGGTAACGTCACCAATCATTGGGAGCTCTTCAATAATTCCTACCCCCTCCACCCCCGCCAGCAACAAACAAAGGCGGTCAGGTTCCCTGATGTTTCCTTCTCAGTTCTCACGCAGTTCGTTGACTCTGCCTTATAAGTACGTTGACCTTCCGCTTTACGTTGTTGTTGTTGTTGGTGGTGGTGTTGTTGTTGTTGTTGTTGCTGTTGTTGTTGTTGTTGTTGTTGTTATCATTTTGTTGGCACTTATTCACAATGGTGTTCTGTGTGCCATCTACAGTAGAAGAGGGAGATAAATCAAGAGGTTAGTCCACTTTACATAATTACGACAACTAGATTTATAAAATAAAATGGCTTTCTTCCCCTCATAGGGGCGTGTGTTTGAGTTGCCACCCCAGCCCATCCCCCATGCCCCAACTGACTTGCTAGTTAGGGTAATTTTCGGTCAGTGTTTCACCCGAGAGATGCCCAAATGGGGAGGGGGTACTCTTCGGAGTAAACATGCAGAATACCCGAGATAGGGGTTCAATATTTTGAAAATACCCTGAAAAATAGCCCAGATAGCGGGTAAAAAAAATACACCATTACCCCATGGTAGGGTTTGTCTTTCAAAATCTAGGAATGAGCGGAGGGATCAGGCCCAAATCGTAAGCACGTGTTATTATAGCGATGTGCGTTGTACACAAGTCTGCCCCCCCCCCCACCTTCTGCCCTCCCCCTCCCCCATTGAGACGAAACCCTGCCGTTGTCACAATATACTGCGTGTCTCCAAAAATATTACAATCGGTAAAAATATTTTATTTATTAATTATCATATAGCAAAAGCCAATACAGCGTGTATCAAAAAAAGTAGACACTTAGAAAAAAATTATTAAAATTGTTTTCGCTGATTCTGAGATATATTTTTGATATGAATATTTTACCTTGACCTAAGCTATCTGATGCAACTGGTTTGGTATTGAAATATTTCACGACATGAGTGAGCACAACCGGCTTTTGTGCAATCGGCCAAAAATTGCAATTTCGCGCACAGAATTGGTGTTCTTTATAATCAATGTTTAATGCCTCACAGACCGGTGCTGCAGAAGGCTCTCACTGATGTGCACAATGATTGAATCCTCAGCATGCTCAGAAGAAGAGCTAATATCAATTTTGTGACAAAAAAAGACAAAAATGAGACTGATGTCAGATATACTCCATAGAAAGAAGAAAGGTCAATGTTTGCAGATAAGTTGTGAATTTAAAAAAAAAATGCTGTCTTCTTTCAGGGGGTTGGGGTTGGCTATATTGTATCTGAATTATTGCTTTATCTTGTCTTTCTTGTCAGAAATTGATATTAAGCTCTTCTCTAGCATGCTAAGGATTTAGATTTAGCAAAAATGAAGGGCAATGATTACAGATATCACCCACTACCCCTTTCAAAAAACAAGAAAATGATTTCTGTACTTAACAGTTCGATCTTGGCAAACATGAACAGTTTTCTCCTTTTTTAGGGTGGTACTTCTGAATTCATTGCTTTCATTTTTGTCTTTTTGCACAAATTGATTATTAACATCCTTCTCTGAGCATGCTGAGCATTTCCAATCTTTGCCACATGCAGTTGAGAGTCTGGGCAGGCAGCCGGTCAGCTGAGGCATTAACATTGACTATATAGAAACATTCTGTGCAGCACAATGCATTTTCTGGCCCTGTTGGACAAAAGCGGGTTGTGCTCTCCCATCATTACGTAATTACTTTCAATACCAATAGTCATCAGATAGATAAGGTCCCAGGTAAAATAATTCATATCAAAAATAATCTCTAATCAGAAATATTTGCGTAATAATTTTTTTCTGAGTGTTACTTTTTTTTTGATACACGCTGTATATCCATTTTTAGCAAAATGAGATAAAAGACCACCTTTTTGCTGTCAAATATAGAGCATGGTAGAAATCCAAATTGGTTAAATGCTTTTATGTATGATGTGCAAATTTACATAAATCTATCATACATGAGCAATTTTACCATTTGATTGCTGAAATTTCATTTTTTATTGGCAAATGCCATATATTCATAAAATGCGTTTCTTTGCAAAATGCCCATATATCCATATTGAATCCGATCAAGGAGACGAAAGGAGATCAATCAATGTTTTTCCGCGCACTGCATGCTAGAGCGCGCGCTGGTCTGCCTGAGGTTACTTGCAACTGTAAGTTGTATGGGCTCCGCCACATTAGGCCATGATATGGCACGCTGACAGGCTGAGTGGATATATTGGGTGTTCCAGTATACCATGGTTTTTCCTAAATCGCCATTCACAGGTTATGGTGATTTTTTTAAAGAAAAAATGCTAGCTTGGCACCTGGCCTGCCTAAGGTCCCCTGTGGCGTCTGTAAGAGTTTTAAAGTATTGGCGTAACATTACGGCGCAGTTAAAAATTCTGAGCACATGATTCCCCATGCTACAGTGTTTTGTTGAGGTTAAAATGAAGCCCTGAACAGATTTGTATTTTCAATGATTATTTAGTGCTTTAAAAAAGTGAAAATCGTAAAGTTGACCAGTTCACTTGCCCATTTCTCGCCATAGACCTTCTGTGTGACACGTAGGCTATTAAAACTCGCCCGAGTTTTAATTGTTATCATGCATACTTGCCATGACAGTGTAACTTCCACTTTTTGTAATCTAGGGTGTTTTGTCCATTTGAATATTTCTATTATGTAGCTAGATATCAAGTTTGACCAATGTTTAAATTGAGCTCCAGAAATGTTGCTATCACTTAAGGGGCCGCAATGTTGGATGTATGCAGCTGAGCTTGCTGATGATACATTGGGATTGACATGAATCTGTGTGGCATTTATTGGGTTTGGCCATAAATCTGTGTTTCGAATCATCGAAAATAGACGGTAAAATGACATTTTGGAAAATATGAAAACGTAGCGGCAGTTAGGTCCCTCTCCTATAGGCTATCACATTTTGCTTGCCATTTTTGAAAAAAAAAATGGCGTTTATTGGCTTTTGCTGTGAAACTGTTCAATTTTCTCTTTTAAAAGGTAAGTGTATTTGGTATCAGGATAATCTCTCTCATACACTTTATTTCATCGAATTCACTTTTGTCAATCAAAAGTTATGATAACTATTAACTCGTATACAGTCGGTCAAAATCGCGTTTGTACCACTTTTCGTACAATGGTCAAAATCGGCATTGACACTTTGAAACAGATTGTGTTAACAACAAAAATCAAAACAAATTAGCAAGGAAAATTATGAAAACAATAATGAAGGAACTCGCATAAACATTTAGTCTTGATAAACTATGTTATACCTTGTGTTTCTTGATCATGTAAAAAGGCTAAAATATCCCCTTAAACGTTAATTAAGGCCTCTGCTTTGGGGCCATTTACCCTTGACTGAATATTTACACTGTTTTCATGTTGAACCGCACCTGTTTTACATTTTCATGTCCTTTGTCAACAAAATTTCTGCTCTTTTGAAAAGAAGGAATATAACAGAGTAGCTTTCAAATGGTTGAAATATGCTTTGTGATCATCACTGAACTATTTCACAATCATCACGTTGTTTAATTGTTTCCGGTTTGTCAAAAGATAGTTTAAACAATGTATCAAAGTTACATACGTAACATACGTGCCTCAAATCTCAAAATTGACAAAAAAAATTGAAAGAAATCAATCATATTGAAAAGTATGTTCTTTTGGCTTTATAAAAGTACCCAACATATAACTGTAAGGACTTATAGATCTTGTCCTTAATTATGCTTCTTTCGCATTTCACAAAGTATGGGTAAGGAAAAACGACTCAACGCAAATTATTACAAGTCACTTTCGTGCACTGATTAAAACTAGGTACGAGATAGAAAAGAAAAAGAAGAAACAATTATTTGCAAACAAGTGGCAAGAAACCTTAAATTAATTGTTATACGTCATATAATCATATCACTGTCTTATTCTGAATTAGAATGAAACATTATTTAAACAAGTAATATTGTTGCTTAACACACACAAAAAAAAGATTGTGCCGTAAAACTGAATGAAAGGATGAAGTGTCGCTTCAAATTTCAATGTACGTGTAATTTAAATGTCTATTACTGTACATTGTGGTTTCTTTCGTCCTAAATCTGTATGCAGTTTATACTCATGCTGCTGTTGCTGTTATTGTCGTTGTTGGTTGTTGATTGTTGTTGGTTGTTGTTGTTGATTTTTTTTTTTGGTTGTTGGTTGTTGGTTGTTGTTGGTTGATGTTGGTTGTTGTTGTTGGTTGTTCGTTGTTGGTTGTTGTTAGTTGTTGTTGTTGTTGGTTGTTGTTGGTGGTTGGTGGTTGTTTGTGGTGGTTAGTGGTTGGTGGTTGTTGTTGTTGGTTGTCGTTGGTTGTTGGTTGTTGATGTTTGGTTGTTGGTTGTTGTTGTTGGTGTTGTTGTTGTTGTTGTTGTTGTTGTTGGTGTTGTTGTTGTTGTTGTTGTTCTTGCTGCTGATGTTGTTGGTGTTGTTGTTGTTGTAGTTGGTGTTGCTGCTGCTGTTAATTTTGGAGGTAAATAAATCCCTCTGATGAGGCAAAAAAATCTACAAAGCACTATTTTCGTGTCACGGGGAATAAATGTTCTATAAAACAATCATGTTTATATCACAGTGTAATTTTGGTGTCAATCAACATTAAAACGCTGACAAGGTCCACCATATGGGGGATTCGTTCTAGTATTCCATTGATGTCGTCAAATGAAAAAGATACATGCGTTTTTATTTAAAAAAAAAAGAGCTGCAATACAATTGCATAATTAATTCTCTCATTAATCAATGTCATTAACCGAATGTTCATATGAACATCCAATTTTTAAATGCGGTGTTAGCTTTTAAGATTCAGCCCTCTCACCCCCCCCCCCCCACCCTCCACAGAGACAAAACCACGGCCCTGTCCTAGCCACAATTAATGTCCATGTACAGTGGGTGATTTCAAGTTTTGGATTAGTGTTAAGGCCACCGCACACAATGCGATTTTCCGTCGCACGACTTACCGATTTGCATCTGAAATAAATCCCGGAAATAAATCAGCGTGTACGAAATATAAGCTCTGGTTTTTTTTTATTTCGGATCCAAGTCGGTGCAGTCGTACGACAAAAGTCGTGTAGTGTGCGATGGCCTTAAGTGTTAGTACACGTCAAGAGCCGTTAAAACGAGCTCAGGAACTGTCTGACTCGGATTAATGCCCACTATCGATTCTGTGAACGCGAGCATTGACACGAGCTTGACGTCACACCCTTTTTTCGACGACCATTAAAACAGCGAAAAAAATCAAGAAATGTTGTAATTTCCCAATGATGAAATTTAAACAATCGTACTACAAATTTAACACTGTCGGAAAGGCACGTACTTCCCTCTTGTTTGCCCCATTTTATCATGTCTTAGTTCTTTCACAATCTAAAAATCTTATTATTTTTCTTGCCGTTCACCGCGCGCCATTGTGCTGGCATACACATTGCACATACAACTGCCTGACCCAACTGGTATGCCGAAAGAAAAATAACACTAACACTAACAACGAACTTGAAATGGTAATTTCCGTAATCCGTAAGGGCTATATTTGTTAGTGAATGGGACAAACGCATGTAAATCGCGAACACCAGCACAGCTACCCAGCTCGGTTCAGCAGACGATCTTCAATACCATCTACAACACCAACTTCCGGAAGTGCGTCATAATTTCGGGGTCAATTCGCCAACACGGATCGATTATCGCTCGTGTTATTGTTAAGATAACACTAACACGAACACTAATCCAAAACTTGAAATCACCCAGTGTGTCTCAAGAAGTGGTACAATCGGGAAAACATTATTTTAGGTAGCCTATTCAATTTTCTTTTCTTTTTTAGTGTGTGTATTTGGTATCAAGGTAGAATGATATTCTTTTTTCTCATAAACTTTATTCATCTGATTTAATTTTGTCAAACAAAAATTATGATTACTTTTGTCAGTCAAAATCGCGTTTGAACCACTTTTCGTATTAATGGTCAAAATCAGCATTTTGTTTGAACTTAAAGTTATGTTTTCTACATTTCATATTTTCTTTCATAAAAGTAACAAATATAACATAAGTAGGTTCAAATTTACAGAAATATCATTCAAAACATATAACACAATACATAGTAAATCACATATTTTTGAAAGAAAATGATACGATAGATAGATATATATACACAAAGCATATGGCCGAAATATATTAATTTCCTTTACAGTATAATAAACATACATTGATGCAGTGGGCCGCCGTTCTAAGCAACGCTTGGATAGACGGACAGCCAAAGTAAAAGAACATTTCTATTGTAAATACTTGTTTATTCATATAGATGGACCATATCGTAATGAATTCAGCATTGACACTTTGAAACAGAATAGTTACAATAAAAATCAAGGCAAATTAACGCCGTAAATTACGAAAAAAAAAAACATTAAAGAACTCACGTAAACATTAAGTCTCGATAACATGTGTTGAAATGTTTTGCGTTTCTTGATGTTAAACACAAATAACCCCTTAAGAGTAAATTAAGGCGTCTGCTGTGCAGGGGCCATGTAGTATTCACACTGTTTGCGTGTTGAACCGCACATGTATTACATGTGCATGTCCTTTGTTAATTTAAAAAAAAAATCCTCTTTTGAATAGAAATAATAGAACAGTATAACTGGTATAACTTTAAAATACTTGAAATATATTTTTGATAATGACTAAACTATTTCAAAATCATTATCACACTGTTAAATCGTTTCTTTATTAAAGTGATAAGGAGGATACGCCCCATATTTTATACAGGAGCTATTCAGGTGATAATTTCTATTTTTTTTTTCTTAATTCTAAAGGTATTTTACTATTGCAAATATCCTAAAATTTACTTTCAAGTGACTTTTCTTTACACTAGATATAATGATGTTGAGCGAAAGCCGACATCTTAAATTAGTAGCCATATCCTCCTTACCACTGTCTTATGAAAATATAGGGCGCTTTCTTCTGTGCTGGGTGTGGTCTTCTTTCTGAGACCGCTTCCGAGTGACATATTGGCATTTTTTGTTTGTTGGAAGTCTTTCCAAACCATCAAAACCGTTTCACGGGAAATATGACACTGAATTACGATGCTAGGGTAATTTAAATACCCCACCATTATAGGGAGGCGGAAAATGTTAAATTTTGCATTCCAGCCCCTCTGCCATGGGTGCGCCTGCATGGTTTGGAAAATCTCTCCGTCTTGAAGAAGAAAGGAAAAGCAATATTCATTGACTTCATCTCAAATCATTTTCTAATAATAACTTCACTAGGACATCATTGTGGAAAGATCCCTTCAAACTCAAAATGTATGCGTTATGTTACAATGCTTTTGGCAAGAGAGGACATTTTTCACGTCACACTCACATAAATGTCACATGAAAAATCATGTTTATCCCACAATGTAATTCAAGTGTCAATCAACATTACCACTCTTACAAGGTCCAACATTTTTTATTTACGTTTTATCATTTCAAGGATATCGTCAAATACAAAAGATAAATGAGTTCTTATTAATAATAACCAAAAATCAAGGCTGCAATACAATAATGAATCATTAATGTATTCATTAATTAATGCCATTAACTATGCGTTCATCATAATTATGTACATCCAAGTTTAAAATGTGGTGTTGGTTTTCGATTCTTGGAAAGACCATAGCACATTTCGTATAAATAGGGGGACAATTTGCTACTTCTTTCATCAAATAATTTGCGTCCACTCGCAGATTACTACCTAGAAAGCTGCACAACAACGGCTTCTAACATCATTTGCGATCGATCCAGTAGCAAGAGTAGCCACCAACAGTAATAATAAGTCCTAGATTCAACAATCATCACTCCAGACTGAGAACTATTTCGCCATGCGTTCATCGACACTCTTCATCTTTCTTTCTGCGGTGTTCGGTAAGGTCATCTTTCATTTATTTATCAAGCAAAATTCTTGATCAGTTTACTGTGTGTCGCCCTAAACTGGCCCATCAGATTAATTGTTTAAAATTGAAGAGGAAAATGTTAACAAAATACAAGTAGGCCGGTGGCCTCATCATAAGGTGGGTACGCAAAATGGGCCCTGTCATTTCCATATTCATGTTCATGTATCATTTAGTGTGTTAATCGTAACACTGGTGTGTTTAACTGAATATACATTGCGTCCTATAAAAAAAGGGAAACCGGATGTCATGGTAACATTTCATATGATAATCAATCATTTCTTTCATGAGTTGTAGGCTTACGTAAAGCTCTGCTTCTCTTCTTTCATGTGATGAACAACTTATTATTCATCCTGCACGCATGATTGAAAAAAAAAAGACAATGGAGAGTAGTGTACCAAAATTTCATTAGCACGCACAAGTTCAATCCTGAGTGCATTTTCAGAATGGTCAATACAATAATGTTAAGCAATTAAAGCATGTCATAAAAAGTCTTATAAAATGGTCGTGTTGATCCTGTGTGTTATGCGAGTGGGCATTAGTTTTTACTAATGCCTGGTCAGGTTTTTGAAACCATTTTATAAAACAAATAATGCACATTACGCGTTCGGTCGTTAGTAAAACTATTGATCCTCGGTAACTTTATCTCGCGGTCAATAGTTTTTACTAACGACCTCACTAATGTGCATTATTTGTATAATAGTTTCTTCCTTTATCTGGCACCTCACGCGTAAAAAACAATGTATGCCAGAGAACAAAATAAAATCATACTTGTTTTTTCATAATTAAAAACAAAATGAATAGTTTGTTATAGGTAAGTCGCAATTTGTCACTATAAATAGTTTTGAGTAGGTTTGATTTTTTGTATATGTTCGGCAGAGCAACACCATACTTTATGAAATATTGATGAAAAAGATGTCTGATCGACTAATTCTATATTTGAGCTTTAAATTTATATTTTCGTTTATTTAAAAAAAGGCCACAAGCACACTAGAGGTATATTGTCTTTACTTTGTATGAACTGCATCTATAATACGTTCAGATTGAGATATTATTGTTATGCCAACAATTTGGATTGTTTTATCGGAACTATACACTGGAAAAGAGCAAAATCACATATTTATTATCGATTTACTTTCAAATAATTTGTCAGTATTACATGTATGTCGTGGTACCCAATTATTATTTAAAATAAATAAGCAAATGATATAATGGGCTATAGTTGAAAGGGACCATTTCATATTGTACAAGAAGCTATAGTATGTAGGAAGATCAGAGAAAACAATAGTAAAAATATATTTTGTAATCGCAAGTGTCCTTTATTAATATAATTAATTTATTTTCCTTTAATTTCAAAAGTAGTAGTAGCAGTAGAAAGAAGTAGAGGTAGTAGAAGCATCACTAGTAATAGTGGTAATAGTAGTAGAAGTAGAAGTAGTAATACTAGTAGTAGTAGTAGCAGTAGTAGTAGTAGTAGTAGTAGTAGAAGTAGTAGTAGTAGTAGCACTAGTAGTAGTAGCAGTAGTAGTAGTAGTAGTAGTAGTAGTAGTAGCAGCAGTAGTAGCAGTAGTAGTAGTAGTAGTAGTAGTAGTAGTAGTAGTAGTAGTAGTAGTAGTAGTAGTAGTAGTAGTAGTAGTAGTAGACCTAGTATAGTCGTAGTAGTAGTACCCATAGTACAGTGCGTCTCAAAAAAAACTTTACACTTTTGAAATGGCCCCCAAATAAAAAAATTGTTTCGAATTTTTGGAAAAATTTTACATATATGGAAAGCTAAAAATCTCTTCTTTCATATGACACTAAAAAGTCTGAAATTGTTTCATGCTTGAGTGAGCACTGCCCACTTTTGTAAAGGACATGAAAATTTGGTTGCGCAGGAATTGGCAATCCATTGTAACAAAAGATGCAAACACTCTTTGATGTGTGGAGCTAGGTAGGGATTGGGATATGTAAATTAAAGATTTTAGTGACTGAAAACATGAAAGACTGCCGTATTGGGGTAAAGGGGTAGTGGGGTACGGGGTAATGGGGCTGACAGGGTGGTGGGATGTAGGGGAGGTAAGATGTGGGGATGGTGGTGGTGGGGGTTTAAGTAATTCTAACACACCACCACCTCTCCCACCACCCACCACCCCACCACACCACCACCCCACCACCCTCACATCCCACCACCCCTACACCCCCACATCCAACCACCCCATCACCCCGTATACCCCACTACCCCTTTACCCCAATACGGTAGTCTTCCATGTTTTCATTCACTAAGATATTTAATTTACATAACCCAATCCCCAGCTAGCCCCACACATAATCAAAGAGAGCTTGTATCTGTTACAATGAATTGCCAATTCCTGCGCAACCAAATTTTCATGTCCTTTACAAAAGTGGGTAGTGCTCACTCAAGCATGAAATAATTTCAGACTTTTTAGTGTCATATGACAGAAGAGACGTTCAGCTTTCCATATATATGAAAATTTTCAAAAAATTCAAAATAATTTTTAATTTGGGGGCCATTTCAAAAGTGTAAAGTTTTTTTGAGACGCACTGTATAGTAGTAGTAGTAGTAGTTGTAGTAGTAGTCGACGTCGTAGGTCGTGAGTAGTAGTAGTAGTAGTAGTAGTAGTAGTAGTAGTAGTAGTAGTAGTAGTAGTAGTAGTAGTAGTAGTAGTAGTAGTAGTAGTAGTAGTAGTAGTAGTAGTAGTAGTAGTAGTAGTAGTAGTAGTAGTAGTAGTAGTAGTAGAGTAGTAGTAGTAGTAGTAGTTATAGTAATAGTAGTAGTAGTAGTAGTAGTAGTAGTAGTAGTAGTAGTAGTAGTAGTAGTAGTAGTAGTAGTAGTAGTAATAGTAGTAGGAGTAGTAGTAGTAGTAGTAGGAAGGGGAGGAGGAGGACGACGACGACGAGAAGTAGGCCTAGTAATAGTAACATAGTACAATTACATCTCAGATTTTATAGGAGTATCACACAATAATGACTTGGGAAAAGTGTGTGTTTTCAACAATTTCCTAAACTAATTCATTATGAGATTTCATGACAGTACAAGTTTTGTGAATACAAAAGTGGGTAGTGCTCACTCAAGCATGAAATAATTTCAGACTTTTTAGTGTCATATGACAGAAGAGACGTTCAGCTTTCCATATATATGAAAATTTTCAAAAAATTCAAAATAATTTTTAATTTGGGGGCCATTTCAAAAGTGTAAAGTTTTTTTGAGACACACTGTATAGTAGTAGTAGTAGTAGTAGTAGTAGTAGTCGACGTCGTAGGTCGTGAGTAGTAGTAGTAGTAGTAGTAGTAGTAGTAGTAGTAGTAGTAGTAGTAGTAGTAGTAGTAGTAGTAGTAGTAGTAGTAGTAGTAGTAGTAGTAGTAGTAGTAGTAGTAGTAGTAGTAGTAGTAGTAGTAGTAGTAGTAGTAGTAGTAGTAGTAGTAATAGTAGTAGTAGTAGTAGTAAAAGTAGTAGTAGTAGTAGAAGTAGTAGTAGAGGTATCCTAGAATTACATAATGGACAGTACTCTGTATACAGTAGCAGAATGAGTAGATGGTATTTGATAAACGTTCTCTCTGTTTATGCTAATTTGCATCAATTCTTTATTCATTCATATAATTGACAGCCGTTATCATTGTATCTGGTTCAACATCACCATCCAAAGGACATCCAACCCGACATCGACGATCGGAGAGCTTCTCGTTCTCGAGTTCGGATTCGTCTGAGAGCAGCAGCTCGGATTCGGATTCAGACGAAAAACGTACGTACCACCAATACTGGCGCTAAATCTGATCTACTGGTTATCGAAGCGACAGCAACCCGCATGTTTAATTCAAATTTTGTCACTCCAATTATCCATTCAGATCTAATGGTAATTTAGCATTGCCAAAACTTCGAACTGAATTTTGCAAAAGAACATTTTCTTATAGAGTTGCTCAACAATTCAATTACCTCCCCTAATTTTAAATTCTTCGTTAGTTATAATTCGTTCATAGAAAGTTAAATTCCTTTTTTTTTTCAAATTTTCCATGAAACTTTATGTTTATTGAATCTCCGCAACTTTTTGTTACTGCATTGTCATGCTTAATTTTGTTTTTATTTCTTTTGACAAACTAGTATTGTAATTACCAACGTGTTATTGGCATGGGACCCTATGGTAGATGTCTTGATATACATGTAGACGAAACTGTATGGACTATACTACCGTTTTCGATCACTTTTTTCATTCATGTATTCTCAATGTTGTTCGTCTGTAAATCATTGTGTGTCTTTGTAAATATTTGTACTTTTATGTTTTTGAATTCGGTGAATAAATAAATACAAATAAAAAAAATACAAATACAAAATGTCAGTTCCTGCATAGATTGGCTTAATTGCTTACTGATGTATTAATTTTGGTTGATTGAGGCTGGTAAAATTCGAGGAAAGATTCATTTTTTTCATGCATTCATTCATTCATTCATTCATTCATTCATTCATTCATTCATTCATTCATTCATTCATGTGTTCATATATGAATGCATATGTCCATAAAGATCACTTTGATTGACATTTATATAAAATATTAAGTTCTCCTAGTCATGGGACCTGAAGATAATTTCTCTACTTTCTTTGGTAACTTGAATAATGTATAAATGTGTTTTTAATGACCTTTACCCAACGAAATATTTTCAATACATAGTGTTGTTATTTTGGGTGTTTCAGAACAATTTGTATTTCAGAATTGATACGAAAGAAGGTATTATTTTGACCAGATATAAAAAAAATTGTTTTCCATTTTCAAAAGTTAATGCATATAGCAGTTCATATTAAATGTTTTACCAATGCCAATTATCGAAGTATTACACATGATTTTGCTTTATTTATACAGAAATTGATCTATGTGCGACCTTTCCTTTTCCCTGCGATGCAAGAAACGGAATTTGTACTAACGAGGATGGATCTTTTAAATGCTCTTGTAAAACCGGTTTTGAATTAGGCACTGATGGATCGACTTGTTTTGGTGAGTAAACCGTTATAA
>JZLH01S0303867.1:78643-90663 GCA_001188425.1 Eucidaris tribuloides | reverse complement strand
GTATGCTAATATCAGGCGCGCTGACCTTAGCAACACGCGTACGGTAAGGCAAGTTGTCGCACCGCCCATTTGCCGTACGAATTGAGTGTATTTCGTGCTGCGCGAAACCCACATTTTACTTCAATTTTCTCTTGCCCAGGCATGAAAAAGGCCTTGAATATATTGATTCATAACTTTCTGATTATCACTTCTTCTGGTGTCAAACTTGGTACATGTGATATTTGGAGTAATATTATTGAAAGAATGTCATTTTTTTGGTGAAGTTGCAAATAATTTTAAAATTACTGTGATTTTGCAGACTCCCTAATATGGAAACAACTCGCCAACCAAACAAAATAAGTAGTAGTACAAGTTAGACTCTAGACTAGAGGTAAAAGATGAAACTGCATTGCACAATGCCAACTTCCCTACCAAAAGTGACATAATATTCAATAGGCTGATTGCTGTCACTCATCAGGAAGAAGAACTGTGCAAGTAAAACAAAATACAACGTCGACGAAGTCGTACAGCTCTCACACAACATGCATACGAGCATGTGGGACTAAGGCCAATTTGCAAAACATAACACCGCCACACGACAGTTAATCAAAGTATACCACTCTTTACCATGTTCATCTAAGGTTTCATTTGAAACAAAAATAAATCTGTACTCCTATTGAACTGACTTACCTGTGAGACATTTTCGGAACACAGTCCAAATTAATTAATTACTGATAAATTTCCATGAATTCAGTTCCCATCAACTGAAACCATTCCTTCCGTAAACATCGGCATGATTGATGTCACCAAGGAAACAAATGTATAAACCTAGCCGTAGATGGCGCTACACTGAAAAATCGCCACAGACCGACGAGTCACGTCTGTAGTTGGAAAAATAATACAACTGCACATGTAATCATGCACAGACATAATTGTGTGATTATGAAATAAGACTTATCAGGTCGGTTGATGTGTAAATAAACAGCAGGTTATAGTGGACAAAATACTTTCTACTTAAATATCCACTTTTGCTCAATATGACGCCCTTCACTTCATTCAATTTATTCCTTTTCCAAAATAAAACATAAAATGATGATTTAGCCGTTGTTTCACTTGCCTTTCTCCTTTCTTTCAAACATTTAGCCATTGTTTCAAAAATTAAAACTCAAATATGTTACAAAGTGACAAATATAGGCCTAGGCGATCGGGATTTGGCTAGTAATGTGTCAATACTCAAATTGTGGATTCAGATAATCATTCTACAGACAGGAGTAAACATACTTGTTGACACATTTTCCCCTTTTTTTTTTCAATATATTGCTATTAAAGTCCAAACATCAATAAAATCACCTAAATCTATCCATTCAATCAAAATTGTTTCATTTCTATTTTATTCTACATAAAAAACAACACCTATAGGGCCTACACAAAGATGATAATTAGAAACATAACATAACATAATGAACGGAACAGACTTACAAACGAACATTTTTATTTCTGAGAATGAGGGATTAAGTGTAAGATAGCTTTATAAACTTTTGACCTCTCATGAACATACTAAACGTAAATATCGATTAAAATTGACACATAACAATACTCTGGAATATACCGCATATTATGTGGTCAGAAGGTTTACTTCGTCCTGTAATGATGGCAAAGTTTGCATAAGATAGTAGCGTCCATCATCATATTAGGCCCTACACGTAATTGGTCATTTACCCAAAGTTAGAGCAGAATACCTCGATAAACGCAATCTTCATCAAATGTCCGTTTTTACGGAATCATCTATTACTTGTAAATACATCTGCTAACAAATCATATATATATTTTTTTTAGTTTGTGTTCGTCTTAACGCTATTATAATGTGCAGGGTTTTTTTCTATAGAGTATATGTTGTGCCCGGATGTTGTGTGTCAATTTAAATCGATATTTACGTTTAGTATGTTCAAGAGGGATACAATTTTTATAAGGCTATCTTTACTTGTTGATCCCTCATTCTCAGAAATAAAAATGTTCGTTTGTAAGTCTGTTCCGTTCGATATGTTATGTTATGTTTTTGATTATCATCTTTGTGTATGGGTGTTGTTTTTATGCAGAATTAAATACAAATGAAACAAAGTGGATTGACTGGCTGGATTTAGGTGATTTTGTGAACATAAATAATAATAATACATTAAGCAACTGTAACTCGTAAAAGAATTGACGAGGTGATATGCACTGGATGAATCATAGTAATCATTCGAACATCTAATGTTTGTTCTGTAAGTAGAAATAATCGAGTCGTGGATAATCACTTCAATTTATCGTGTTACCTTGTACCGTCGAGTCGAGTCCGACCCCTGGTGACCCTTCTGATATTCGGCCAAGCGCATAGCTTCAGGAAGTTGAATGCTAAGCACTTGCAGGATCCCATCCATCCACCTGGCTCTTGGTCGTCCTCTCCACTGTGTACCAGGCACCATTCCTAACATAATATCACCTTCCAAGGAGTTGTATCTGCATATATGACTGAAGTATTTCAATATACAGTGCGTATAAAAAAAGGGGGGACAGTTTTGAAAAGTCTGTCAAAATTTTGTTTCAAATTATGATGTCTATATTTTGATGTTAATAGATGCTCTGAAGTCTATCTTTCAAATGCCATTAAAAAAAAATTTCATTCATGCTTGAGTGAACACGGAACGTTTTTGTCGGGGTTCAAAAAAGGGCTTGCGCCAAAATGGCAGAAAATGAGAAATATGATCATCAGACTTCCTCTTAACCTTTTCATTATCTTTGCCATTATTTTTTATTGTAAATGATTTTTGCAAGCATAATTCGAAAGGAATGGCAAAGATACTGAACAATATAGAGTGAATTTGCAGTGGGCGTAGCTGTACGGGGGGGGGGAGAGAGCCTGGGCACGTGACGCCCCCCCGCCACAGAATTTGTGTGCCCCCCCCCCTTCCAAACTTTAATTTGACGCGGACAGAATTTTTGAGCGTGGGATTGGAGGAAAAAAGGTCACTCCATAACCCCCTCCACGCCCACCCCCCCCGCTGCGGGCGATTTTGGCAACTGGCGTGCTGGGAAATTAATGTTGGAGGGGATTTTGGAGAAAAATAAATTTTCGTCACTGCCTGCACCCCTCCACCCCCTCCGGGCGGCTGGGTGAGCGACAAAAAAATAAATAACCTAGAAATTGTGGTCCCCCCTAGAAAATTCAAGGGCCGCCAGTACCCCCTCAGCTGAAAAAATAACCTAGCATACCCACTGGAAGTGTGCTGATACAAGAAAGTCCTAATATCATATTTCTCGTTTTCTGCATTGTTGGTGGCAAGCCCTTTTTTGAACCCGACTAAAAACGTCCGCTGTTCCTCAAGCATTGATGAATAATCTTTTTTTAATGGACATTGAAAAATGAAGAGCTTCACAGCATCTATATAACTATCAAAAATATAGACATCTATAATTTGAACAAAAATTTTGATGGAGCTTTTCAAAAACTGTCTTTTTTTTATACCACTGTTAGTATGTTACTATCGGTTTTTCAAGCGGTTCATCCAGATCCAAGTATCTAATTACCACTGGTTAGATTTGCCTGTCCTTTCCCAAGAATATTCGAAGAATGGCGCCAACACTCATGACTCGAACGCATCAACCTCTTCCTCCTATCAGCCCCCTTCATAACCTGGTCTTCCAGAACTGCGGAAAGCCTACAGGAAACTACTGGGAAGATAAGGACTCCTCATTAAATCTAATCTTTCTGTTTGCTAGACATCCTCTGTCGCTTCAAACATTCTATGTTTCTAATGCACTCTTTTCCTAACAAAACGCACCTCCTGATATCTTTGTCACGAGCGAACAGGTCACTACTTTTATGTAGATACCTAATATAAAATTTGAAGCTATCACTTAATGTCATAGGCCATCTATCGGAGACAAGAGAATCGTCCTTCAATAGGAATAACGCAATAATTGCTATGGAAATTATCAAAGCACGAGATAAATACATAATCAAAAACTTTCCTGAAAATTTCTGGCCGATATAGAATACTAACAATTTTTTTTTCATGTTATCACATATGAACTATATGTGTGTTCTTCCCCAAGATAATTTAAGCATCAATATAATGTACACCTAAAGCATTGATAGAGAAACGTAAGATAACATACTAAATTTACCATTACCGAATAAACTGTCATAATTATGTTGTATATTTTTTTTCTTCAGTGAATAAGTTATTGTGTTTGTTTGTATTCAAGAACTAATCGTAAATCATTAAATCCAAGCCCATGTCAGATGTGGAAGGTATCGACATATCCGCGGATTGAACGGTGACTTGAAAAACTCTCAAGACCGATTAAGTGTAAGGAAACACTCCGGATACACTTGGGTATAGGTAAATACTTATTTTCAGTTAACATTGCGTCAATGTCATGATGATAGAATTCTATTAGGAATTTGTTAGTTTTTTCTCTCATCATAGCGGTTCTTCTAAAAAAATCAACTGCTTGCACGCACTTGTGAAATTTACTGCTAATGCAAAATATATCAGAAGGGAGTTCGTGTTTTAATGTTTTCAGTAAACGGTTTGTATGATCCGATTGACGATGAGAAATGTTCAATGACAGTAAATTATTACAGACAATTAAGAAGCCAGAACTGAATACGAATCACTGTCATAGGATTTAGAAGTCACCTGGTAACACAGTTTGTCAGCCCGTCATCCATTTATATTTTTTAATTTTTCATAGAATTGTTATTTCCTCAAAATATATCAAATACTATACATGAACAAAATATATGAAAAAACATGTTGTTTCGGGTGAATACAGGTGACCAGTGGCAGTGACTTCATATTTTCGTTATCCCTGTCATCTAACGTGTCAGAGGTACAGAACGAATTGAGTGAAACTTTTGTTACCCCGTCACTCCGTTGCACCTGAATTGTGAAGGGGTTGCAGAAGAAGAGGAAAGAAGGAGAGGAAGGTATGAGGTTCAAGAGGGAGGAGTAAAAGTGGAGGGTAAATAAAAAATAAAAGAACAGTTGACAACATTCGTTACCCCGTGCACCCCTTTAACCACCTGAATGTCAAGGGGTAGCCGCTAAAGAAAGAAGGGATAAGATATCTTCAACGTTCGGGCCTCCGTACCGCCCGTTCACCCCGAATAGTGTCAGTTGCGTGAAGAAAAGGAATAAATGTTGAAATCATTTGTCTCCCCCCGTCCCTCTTCCTAACCTTCCCCTGAACGCGTGAAGGGTGAGAATCGCAGGAAACATTTGGTCAAATTCCCTCTCCCCGGTCACACTCTCCCTTTCACGCTGTAACTAGACCGAGTTTCATAATTACCGATGCAGAAGCTATGCATACCTCTCGACAAAGGTAACTCTTGCAACCGAAATGCTTCGCCTGGAGGCCTTTGCGACAATACAACGTGTAGATGCAAGTTGCATTTTTAGTATTTTAAATTGTGTTCACAGGAACAGGTGACAGAAAATACTTCGTCCACTAATACGTGTTTAGACATTAGTAAACAATGGTCTATACGGTGAAGAACAAGGGATAAGTGTTGAAACATTCTGTCACTCGCCCTTAACCCTTCATTCTCGAGGGTCAAAAGGTAAAGATTAGGTAGTGATAACATTCTATTGACCCCTTCACGCACTCCCTTAACCGCCTCTCTCGACCTTCGCCTGAAACAGAACCGGGTCGGCGCGTGAGTCTCGTCTCGGACGCGGAGTCAATGCTTCCACATAAATTTTACTTCAGATTCACGTCGGCATAACAAGAGCGGCGGGGGTAAGGGAGAAGTTTGGGGGATCCAGTCTGCTTACTCTGGTGTTATAAGCTTAAGCTTCGATTCTCTTTACCCAAGTATCTGCAGTAACATAAATCTGTTGATTAGCTATCGAACAGTGCAAAATTAAAACGCTGTTTTGATACCAAATTTAAAATAAGTCTTTATTGCAAGGACAATTAAGATCACATCCGCTCATGGCACCCTCCCCCCGCCGAGGGGGGGGTGGGGAGCACTGTCATTGTATACAACGGTATACACTATGCGCGTAGTATATGGCTTCCAAATGACCTAAACAATTATAATTTGGTCGATCTCAGAATACGCCCGGCTAACAAGTATTCAGTTTGAGAAGATTGGTCCTTTAAAGTAAACCGTATTCAGAATAAACCCCATAGCAAGTATTTCAATCTGAAATGATACCCTTTTTAAATGTAATACGCTTCTCTGTAAAGTACCTTTTTTCCTGATTCTGGCGATTTTGAACCTTTTCAACTGTAATCGGCGTTTCGTCGCACCGAATCACATAAACACCTTTTTAACGCCCTGTTTTCTCACTACGCGCATGTTGTGGACCTTGTTAATAAGCAGGCGCGTTCTAGGTGCTGTACAGGGGTGCTTCGGACGGCAAACAGGCGGAAAGGCGGAGCGGAATGCCACGGGACGGGGAGGGTGTGCGAGGGGATACCCCCCTCCCACGGTAGGACTTTTTGAATAGACGGCATGAAAAGACCGTGATTCTGGGCATGGTAAACAAACATTTAAAAGGTATATTTTACGAAGCTAGGGATTATTTCAAAAGATACAGGGACTATTAAACGTAATTGAAGCAGGACTTGCGAAGGAGCGAAACCCTGCGAACGGGGGAGGGTAGGGAAGTGAGGGGGAATACCCCTCCCACGAGGAACATTTAATTTTGATTTTAAAATACGCTGATTAGAAAAGACCGTGATCCAGGCATGGTAAAGTGGCTATACTGTTGAAGTATATTTTTGAAGATGGATTGCAGCGATGAAAAATTTGTTGGTCCCCAAACCAGGAAGTATTGAAAGACTGATTTTGATAGTCGAAATCATACTAGCGAGGGAGCGAAGCGACGAGCGGGAGCGAGTGTGTGGTTGTGTTGTGTGTGTGTGCCTTGGGGGGGGGTATATCCCACGTAGATTTTTTTAAAATACAAACATAAAAAGAGGTGTATTCTAGGCATGGTAAAACATGATATTTTACGGGTATAGATGACGAATAGGGGGCAGCCGTGGATGGATTACCAAGTGAAGAACATACCGCCCCGCCCCCCAAAGCAAAAAAAAAAACGAAAAAACACACAAACACCAAACCCGGAGGTGGTAAGGTCAGTTAAAATTTTTTCCATGTTTTTATTTTGGTAGAAATGGATAAGCTTTTGGGGAAGGTCTAGGAGGTAGATTGAAAAATTGCATTTTCCAACCTTTTAAAAAATTTATATTCTTTGACTCTCCCTATTAGTGACAAATCAACTTCCAAAATATTTATCCATTTCAATTCGTTATTTTGCTAATTAGAACAAACCACATATTTGCGTTTTACCATACAAGTATAAGTATATATTTTTGTAATTCGCTGAGATTATTATCATTTGTATTTGTTTTGAGGGAGCACATTTCATTATGCCACTAATATCTAATTAATGCGCGAATAACACGATTTATGTTTAGACTTTGCCTGCATCAGAGTAGCTATTCTAGTGGAGGACGAGTGAGGATCACCCCTATGCAAGTAAGTTACGGCCTTTTCTTACTTATACCCCCTACTAAAGAGTAACAATTTGCAAATCTTAAGAATATATTGCAAAGAATATGTTTTCAAATATAGTGCAAGGTACTACAAAACCATTAAACGACAATATTCAATTTTGATTCGCACCGGTCCTCGGGCGAGAAATTGCTAGCCGACATTGCAAGTTGCCGCGTAGCGCGCCGAAATTATTTTGCACTTTATAATCACGCCGACTGAAAATATTTGGGAAACATTTGTTTTTGCCCTCCCCAAAAAATGATAAATGAAAATGATATGTGTTTTATAAAAGCGCGTAAGACTTTGCCCTTACCATTAATTGTAGAATCATTTACTACCACGCCAATGAAAAGATTGGGGCACGACATACTGTGACATATTGGGTTGTCCTCCAATCCCCGCCCCCCAAAAAAAAAAAGAATAAAATGAGTGTTCACCAAGCACGTAGGCACTACAAAACATTAAAAAAACCCCCTTTAACACAACAATGTTTTTGTTTTTGTTCGCAATTTGCGAGAAAAATGGTAAACACATTATTATTGCAATTCTGCGCACGTCGGAGCGCGCCGAAAATGTTTGATACATTTTCCTTAACCTCTGCCCCTCCCCCTGCAAAAAAAAATTGACAAATTGAATCATATACTAAAAACGTATGCAAAGCATAGCTAAAGCACTACAAAATATTGTTCCATTTTTTTTTGCGCCCATTTTGAAAAATGTCAGCATAATGGATTATTGCAATTCTGCGCGCCGGACGCCACCGAAATTTTGACGGTTTCTTACTTTTTGCCCCGCCCCTTTAAGAAATACAATTGAATCATTCTCAAAACTAATGCGAATACGCAAGGCACCTACAAACCATTTGAACATTACAACAATTTATTAATTTTGCGATAAGCGCCTTGCGCGAAAAGTTCGTGCTTATATGCAATTTTTTGCGCGAGAAACTTTTTGAACATTTTTGTTCCACGCCAACTGAAAAATATGGCCCCCTCCCCCTTAATCCGAAACATGCATTGACGCACCTGCGTGCTGTGTCTGTGATTTTCTGTGACTTATGATTTTATTGATTAATTTTTTTTAGCTGCTGAATGGGGTGGATGGCCTAGCTATCCACCTTTGCATACGCCAGTCGGGTTACTGAATGAAGATTTCAGTGTATTCAAAAAAAATTTCAGGAAGTATGTGAAAAAGCCCGTAATGGGGTATTCTATATTCTTTGTGAGAGGCGGACGATTTGGATAGGATCCACGGCAAGAAATTTTTTGAAATACACCGTAGGCCCAAAGATTCATATTTATAGCAGGCATAAACACATATTTTAAGCGTTATATTTAAGAAAATCAATCTATAAAGGCTGGTGTCAGGCAAATTTCAAGAAGAATACTTACAGTACTAGAACGTATGTGAAAAATGTAAATGGGTATCGACGGGATGGAACAAACCGAGGCAGGATAGGAAATTGTGTTTTGAAAATAATCGTGTAAAAGACTTGTTCCTGGCAATGGTATTGTATCATTTTATTACTTATTTCTATCAATATTTCATCTTTGCTTAGATATCGCTTCAGTTCTATAATACTAATATTTTTCATTGTAAAAGCATGTTTTTGTCTCGATTTTTTTTTTTGGGGGGGGGTGGCTTGAGAATTTTTTCTTTTGGGGGGGGGGCTCAAGGCCCGCCAAAGCCCCCGTAGAACCCCGCGGCCTGAATGACATGCCCCCGGAAAGAAATGTATTCTCTTCATGCATGTGAGACGATATAATTTCTTTGAGTGGGGAAAAAACTGTTTGAAAGTTCAAAGAAGTCAACAAGTAATGGTATAATACAGTGTGTTCAGCGGAAAGACCGATTTACATGTAAACAGGATATTCTGTCATAAGTGAATTAATTATCTTTCATGATATATATTAAATTGTAAAGCTCTGTTTCTCCTACTTCTATCTATACACGACTTTATTATATCATCATTCTCATGCATGATAATCCTAGGATGAATATAGAGTTGTAAAATTAAAAAGCAGAACTAGTGTGCTACTTAAATATTTGATTTGCACAACAAATTCTCATCTTTGAACGTTCATATTTCAGGGTAGTGAGTGATACTTTTAGAAATAAGAGGCATCACATAGGACTTCATAGTTTCTTTCTTTTATTTGACATCTCATGCGTAAAAAATTGAATATGTACCTAGAAAACAAATAAAATGAAATGCTCGTTTTAAGCATGATTTTCAAAACGAAATGCATTTAACCAATATCTCTTTTTATGATGTCCTTCACATATCGAAGATATCCTTAATGCATTCAATACTGTACAGTTTGATTTCAAATTTGCTCGGTGCAAATGATGTTTATGGTTGTGTCCCTTCTGATTGTCTTAACTGCAGTCATAGCGTGAATAAAATTTCCTTGAATTGGATAATTATAATGATAGAGAAGAGAAAATTATACTTCCAGGCATTTAAATGACTTTCTTTACATATTTGTGTTAAGATATGAAATTTCCTCAATCAGATCTCAGTTTTTTCTTCTGGGACACAATGTAGAAGGAATGGAGAGTCATTGCTCTCCTTATTTACCCGCAGCTCACGTGCTAGCCCGATTAGTATACAAAAGGTGCATTAATTGGCAAGGATCGAAGTTCAGATGTGAAGGTTCGTGGAAACACTGCAATACAAAATAAGGCTAAAATAATGCATCAGCGATAAGTAACTGAATTCAAAGCTCGATTAATCCGAAGTTTTTAAGATATAAGTCAAAGATCACAAAATGAGCACAAAGAGTAAAATAACATAAAATATTTTGGCAAGCTTTCATTCCTCTTATATTCTGTAATTTCTGTCTGATTTCTGATAAAATCTATTAACATATGTACTATAGCTATGAAATCTGTAAGAATGATTACCCATTCAGTGCCCGGCACATGCCGAAGTTGAGTGCGTTGATCCCGGGCGGTGTGGCTATAAATAGGACATGCATGGGATCGACATCAGGGCCACGAATGTACCTAAACCATATAGCGTTATCGTAATATATTCATTCGACGCATACCTTCTAAACAAAGTAGTTTTTTTTGACAATCTGAAAGCCTTGTCCAAGGCTTGTAGTGGAGCAGATACTGAGAAAAATTGTTCAAAATTGTGATAAAGAAATGAAAATGCATGTAGAGTACATTTTGGGCCAACCTATACGAAAATACGCGCGGGCCACGCGAAATTCCAAAATGGCGGCCATTTTTTTCGTAATTATTCAAAGCCGCAGAATTAGTATTTTCCATATAAAAATGCATCCTTCGCAAATTTTCCGATGATTTTTTGGTGGCAAAATTATGTTTCAATCACGTTAAGATCAAAAGAATAATATCAGACGGCCATACATTCTTTTATCTATTACAACGAAAAATTCATAAAAATATGCACTTTTCAAGTAGGCGAATATGTTTTATTGAGTACAATTCGGCGCACAAAGTGGGCAAAGCCGTTATATTCAACCAATACTGATCTTTAAATGATGATGGTCAAGTAGTTAAATAGACGCTGTTGTATAGAACAACTAGAGTAGTTGTGACCTAGTCAAGTCGATGGGTACGCATCTGCACAAACGTAACTCCGCACAGTCAATCAGCAGAAATCGAAAAGCCACGTTGTAACCGCAATCTGATCATTAATTCTTCAAGAAGTTACGAATGCCTAAGAGACTAATCAGAACATAGATAAAAAATCGTCTGTGACTCTTGACCTTTTGATCTTCAACTAGTCCAAAATGTAGTAGTCAATTGGTTCCTCATACTACTACTGTCAAAAGTTATAACAAATTCCTGAAATAAGCCTAATTTCTCAAGTTATCATGATAAACGAGCTCAAATCAGCAATTTTGAGCCCCGTTTACACTTTACCTTGACGCTTCAATAGACTTCCACACAATATTATCAGTGACTCATAGCACACATTGTGACAATTACATTGAATATCCCATATGCTTCTTGAGTTTAATATTGTGGTAACAAAGTAATAATCAGACTTAAGGCCTTGTAACTTTTGACCCTTTGAATTTACTGATCCAAAACCTAATAACATTCCATCCGAGTGCTTAATTTTACATGCAGAACCCAGTTGACTATTCTAAAGAGTTTATCGCAGTAATGAACCAAATAAAGACAGTATTCGGCTCGTGCCCTTTGCCTTATGACCATTTCCAATTTAAAAAATCTCATCATTATCTTTTGCGTTATAATTATTACTTTAACTCACCCCATTTATGAAAATACTAACATTTGGTTCTTCAGTTAATCGCGAAAACTAGTAACGGGCAATGGACACACTGAACGGAATCCACGCGAAAACAAGATGCCTCGGATGTTTTCTAGTCTACAAATATTTATTCAACATATCTAAATCATTTTGCGATTTTCGATAAGATAGATGGACACTAAGCAATACAACTGGGAGTTAACAAGAAATGCCAACCTCTAAGCAATCATATTA
>JZLH01S0303867.1:41693-52898 GCA_001188425.1 Eucidaris tribuloides | reverse complement strand
AACAGTGACAAATGTACGGACTGTATTCAAGGTATCCAACTCTTAATCTCTACTCTTTGTAATCCAATCCTGTGGTTAGTGCATTTTATGCTGTAGGTCAGGCAGAAATCTGATAGTGATTCGTCAAAATTGAGCTTTTTTTTAGTGTCTTGTCGATGTCTCGGCCTACGAGACCGAGACATTTCCGTCGAGACCGAGACCGAGACGAGACAATTAGCGTTCGAGACCGAGACGAGACACGAGACACCCAAACACTGTCTCGAGACATGTCTCGAGACCGAGACACGTCTCGAGACACCCAACACTGTCTGTTACTGTGCAAATATAGGTCTGTAGAGATATGCAAACTTGACAAAAAAAGAATTAATCTTACAGGCAGATGAGTATTTAAAAAGAAATGATTAAAAATGCTGTACCAGTAGCGATGGAAAGTAATAGCCAAATGAATATGAGAGAAACAAAATATGTCACTGAGAAATCAAGTCCTTTAATACAAAACACAGGTCAAGTAGTTTATCTGTCAGGTTGTTCATTATTATTATTGTAGGTCAAGTGATTGCAGTAGACCTTAAACACGTGATCTTTGCTATTTAAATGGAAGCATGCGGTAGTACAATCACCCCATAAATCTGCAAATGAGGCACTAAAATCAACTAGTATTATCTTATCCAATGGGGTGGGCTGATCATTAAAACAAATAAGGTAGATCATAGGATCATACTTCAATTTTCATTGGCTGGTATATTTTCATATTTTTTATGTATCAGGGAAAACAGAAGATTTGTAAATTGTTACCCCCCAACATTTTACATTTTGAGAAATTTCCAAAAATGGGAGAGTTTCAGATGAAGCAATTTTGTGAACATTGATAAATCATGTAGGCGTACCTAAAAAAACATAAATGCAAAGAATTTCATTCTAACTAAACTTGGGCTTTATTGCAGCATCTAATGTGAAGTATGCCACATTACTTGAAGACATACTTTGTGAGGCATATTGTGAGGCAAAACGGTAACATTACCACTGAACACATTAACCCTTACAATACTATACTTGGATATCACATGCAAAACCAATGGAGTTTTGCAACATCGGTGCTGAGAGGGGTACTTGTGAGCTGCAACAACACAAGGAGACCTGCCCCTTGAAAGACCTGTACATAGTAATGCTACAAAGTCTTTCTCAAGCTCTGTGCATAATATGCCTACATGTATGATGCATGCAAGAATGAACACATGCATGTGACTGCAGGGCTTTGTCACATCTTAGCTGATGTGTACATGTACAGTATGTGCCGGTAAATGGTGTGCTGTAATTAACCACTCATGTGTTCACTTTTGCTGTAGGCACAGGTGTGAATGTGTAATGATAACATCCTTTTACCCAGGAGGCAAATTAAATGATGTGTTGTTTGCCTGGAACAAGCTTGTGAATGTCATGTTTCATTCACAATGATATGATTCTTGATTACTCATATCCCACCCCCCCCCTCCCCCTTTTTCCCAACACATGCACACATACACCTTGCATACCAGTCCATTATGCTCAGGCACATAAACTTGAACATTAAAAAGTAAGTAAAATCTGAAATTAGAAATAAAAATGTTCAAGTTAAATAACAAATTGAAAAATAGATAACGTAAATAGATATTAAAAAACAATTAATTAATTGAAATTTAAAAAAGTAAGAAATAGTGACCTGCTTTCTGCTACAGTATAATGGTCATGATACCCCACTCTTAGACAAATGCAAATTTTACGTTGTATATTCAATATTCAAATGGGAAAAGGAATGAAATATATATAGTACAAGAACTCAACAGCAAAATTTTGCTGAACTTGTCATTTTACAAAAATATTGTATCGTAAATATATACCCCCCCCCCCCTTTACAAAAACTCGGGAAAGTCTAGCAGTGTACAAAACTTCCACAAATTGTATTGTTAGCAATCCAGCAGTATTATAGTGCATTATTAAGTATGTTTTTAAAAAGGTGAGGTACATATCAATGATTTTTCTTTGTAGTTGAAAGTTCATGTTTCAGTCAAACCATGTGTTCATGAAGTTTAACATTTATGCTCTGGAAATTTGGGCCACCACACGTTTATACTGTCTAAAGATTTGTCTTACCGTATATAGTCTAAAGACTGTTTCCATAGTATCATTTGCTCATAAAAAGTTATTGCCTTCCCACAGAAAGGCCACAGTATGGCATTACCAGTCTTGTTTAAAGAAAGTTAAAAAGGTTTCCCCGAGTTCCCTGTCCCCCAATTTACATGTGTTTTGAAATTATATGTGTATTCTCCTATATTTGCTTAAATTTTCCTGACTGCATAGGTAACTGAGCTTGCTGGCTACAGCGCCCGTGTGTCCGACATGTTAACTGTCTTCGAAGATGTAAGCAAAGGTCACTACGTCAGGACTACCGTGACCTCCACAGGTCACGGAAAAGGTCGCAAGGCACTCAAGGAACTGAGCACATCAGCTGTCGCTTTGAGAGGTAAACTTTCAAATATCTGACGTAATGTTGGATCCAAGATAATTATAGAGCAGGGTTTTTTAAATGGAGGGCAATGTGCCAGATTTGGCCCACCAAAGTGCATAATCAAGTAAAAAAACAAAAATCAAAACAAAACGAAGAGTAGGACCTCAATCATTAGAGAGTCCTTCAAATGGTGAAAAGGTCAGGAACATGTAACTAATAAACTTAGTTTATTCAAAATTTACTCCTTTTCAGCCTCAGTGAGTTGGGAACATGCAAAGACCAACTTGTTCAAATTACATACTTCTTTTCAACCGTAATAAGCACATGGTTAAGCAATGTATGTACATTATAAAGTACATGTACACATAAGTCCCTCAATGTAGTGTACTGGAAAACTGTATACTCTGTATGCTGACTGAACTATTTTCTGCCATGGAAAGAACATGGCAATAACAGGAGTTAGATGCGATGTACACAATCAATGTCCAAGAGATTTTAAAGCATGATACATCATCATCATTTGACATCTTGGAATGTCACTGGTAATTGATTATTTTGTGAAATTGATACATACATTGTGATCGATGAGCCCAGTTTGTCTAGGAATTGTGTCCTTTATAAATAGAAAGTTACTGGTACGTGTATGTACCCCAAGCTGCATTTCAACGGTTCCATATCATGTCCTGTGTAGGCCATGTTAATTATGCTCGCAGACTGACATTTGACCTTCATTTATTGAATAAAGTACACCTTTGGGGCGAGGGGTAGACCTGTGAACAAGGGTTGCTCAATTTTCTCAATAAAAATTATCCCCCAAAATGTATTTTCCTACTAATTTATGTCTGGGGATTGAATTTCTTGAATCGTTCACCATCTTGATTCTATCCTGCAATGTATCGAGCACTTGACCCAAAATATCACAACGCATGTGCATGATAAATGATGATTATGATGATGATGATGATGATGATGATGACGATGGTGATGACGATATGTTGATGACGATGTGATGATGACAATAATGATGAGTATACTGACAACAATGATGATTGGAATGATGGTGATGATGATGACTGGCCCCCCCCCCCCTTTTCCGACTAATTAACTTTCCATTTGTAGGATAGGATAACTTCCATCAACTTGTATATTTTCTGCAGGAGATGTTCACACAACAGATTCTTCTCTGATTGTAGCTGAAGGGTTGCCCATCATAACACCCAACCAAGATGAGGTTATTAACAGCCTATCATTGAAGGTAAACCAGGAGTCATCCTTTAAAAAATGTTGTTTTCTATACATTTCCTTGTAAAAATGGCATTTGTGATCAATTTTACAACAGCTGTTGTTAAGTATGCCAGAGGTCAATGTGTGCAATATGCACTTTCTTTGTCATGGCATTCAAGTTTGAATTCATTGAACAAGAGTAGTTTTCATTTTTCATTTGTTTTTCCTTTGAAATTTTTGGGATTTAATGCTCTTTTTGGCACATTTATTTTTTTTAATTGGTTGTAGCAACTTTATCAAGAAATAGATTAGTTTAGAAATAATCGTCTTGTTAATAGTTCATGTTTTACTGCATTCGAAGCTCATTGTTTATATCAGTAATGAACTTCATTTTGACATTCAGACAATGAATTATATTGTATGTGTATGTCTATTGTATTTGAATTGTAATAATTAATATCTCTACAGATGTATAAAGTTTATCAAAACGGATGATGCTACAATTCCACATCAAATTAAAATTGCAAAATGATTAACTGATTAGTAAACAGTCTAGAAATAGTCTTTGCTACAGGGTCTGTAGACATGATGTGTTTCCATGTCTTTAAGATTCTAGAGGAGCCAATATGTGTTTACCAAATGTTTCTTTAATGCATTGCTTTTATGTAAGAGCAAGTACGGCATATTAGAAAATAGTTTGCAATATGATGTTCAACTCATTGATTACTGCAATGGAATCAGCTTTATATTCAATGTGGGAAGCAATGGATTAAGAACATGGCATATGTATTTCTCACTTTTGATCATCCATTTAATATCCTTAAGGTCAAGCCTGGCATGCATCTCCTCATCACAGGCCCCAATGGGTGTGGCAAGAGCTCCCTGTTCAGGATCTTCTGTGGCCTTTGGCCAGTCTACCGGGGTAAATTAATCAAACCTGATCCTCATGACATGGTCTTCATTCCACAAAGGTATGGTGATTCCTGTTATTTCTTGCCTTTTATGTTTTGCCCTGATGTATGTATCAATATTAGCACAAGCTGTTGACAGTTTCATGAAAGTATGTCCTTGTCCTCTCTATAGCTATCCCATAGCTTTTCACAGCTCCTTCTCCTCATTTTTTGTGTTTCTTTTCCTTATTTTTCTTTTATGTTTTCTTGTAATTTTTCTTCATTTTCCATTTTTTTTTCTTTTCGTGTTTCACCTCCTCCTCCTGTGTTTATAAACTAGTCCTGGGAGGAAAAAACTATTCCTTAATAAGACAATCACTAGAAATAAAATATTATGGTGTACAGTTCAGGTAGTGTGAAGTAGGCAAGTAGCCCTCAAAATTTGAAAAAAGAGTGCTGGAAATTAGAAAACCCTGAAACTTGAAAAGTAGCCCTGGAAATTAAAAAAGTAGCCCCCAAGTAAATAAAAAAATAGAAGATAACTGTCATGTAGCTTGTTTTTTGTTTTTTTTACTGGAAACATTGTCAAACAATGCATTTAAGTTTCATGACCATTCAAGGAACATAAACATGTAATCATCGGTTGTAGCAAACATGAAGCTAGTGCATTTATCGCCTAGTTTAAAGTGGACGGCAATACCCTACCTTTAATTGGCATATAATATACCCAAAAGTTTAACCCTTATCGCATCTATACAACCCATCTGCATCTACGTGTATATTTAAAACTTTTGCAGGCCTTACATGTCCCTTGGTACCCTGAGAGACCAGGTGATCTACCCAGACACCCTGGCTGACATGAGGAGAGAGGGATGACAGATGATGATCTTCAGCACATCCTAGGCATTGTGCACATCCAGTATATTGTACAGAGAGAAGGAGGTAAGCATGTTGTTTGCTAACCCGTTGTGGCCTAAATTTTCATACCTTAAATGTGACCTGTCACCGCGATACCCTGATATAGTTGCATAAGCCAAATGTAAGGAAAGTGCCAAATATTTTACTTATGATAAAAGTATGAAAGTGAAGTGTCCTCAAAAATAAAAATTTTTATAACATTCACATGTTGCAAAGGTTTGAATCCTTATATTTTCAGCCAAAGTATTTTTCTTTCTATATTTATGTTTCATAAGATGTACGACTTTATCAGGGTATCGTGGTGACAGGTCACAAATACAGTTTTGATTGGTTTTAGAATTTTAGAATTTTAGAATTTATTAATTTATTAAGTTAAGAGATTGTACAGTGGGAAATTTAAACTGTTCTACATTACCATTTACTTGTCATGGTCGAGTTGTGTCACTTGAAGACAGGGAATCTCATTTCCACCCCTTGCACAACACACCAAAAAGATCATGACATTGGGCTATTTATGAGGGACTTGAATGTGAAGTCTGCAGATCAGTAGTTACCTAAAAACTGAAAAATATGTAAAACAACCAATTGCTGTTTAGTGTATATTCTATGCTAGGAATTTTTGTGTAGGAGACAATAATTCAAATTAAAGTCTAACGGTCACAATAATTCCACTAAAACTGAGTTTCCGGTTCTTATGCTTTACTAAAGGTTCTTGGTATTTCTTGTATATACCAGTATATTTACACAATGTTAATTTTTAGGCATGCAAAAGAGACACCCTACCTGGAAATACCTGCATGTTTTTGTATTGAACAATGTTGTGTCGGTTTCTCAATCATGCACCCGTCACCTTGTACATTTCATCCAGGCTGGGATGCAGTGAATGACTGGAAGGATGTGTTCTCTGGTGGAGAGAAACAGAGAATGGGAATGGCAAGACTATTCTATCAGAAGTAAGTAGAAGGCACCATGACTCAGTGGTATCCAAGGCATCATCAGTGGTACCCCTAGGTATCATAAACCAGGGAGCAAGGGACTCTAGCTCCCCAACATGATTATGTTGGAAAAGGGGGGGGGGGTTGCTTGAAGTATTTTAGAGCAGTTATCTAAAAAAAATATGTGTAGAGTCATTGGTCATACCAATGTTTGAGAAGAATTTCAAATAAACAATCTGGAAACTAGTTTGGTCTAGGAAATTATAGAACTGTATTGTAAAATTTGAAATACCTGAGTTTGATTGGTATGCAATCCTTTTAAATCATATTTGTGGGACTCAAAACTATAATTTCCCATTTATACTTGCGATAATAATACTGGTAAAAAATGTAAATGTCTGGGGGTGGTTCATAAATCTGACCATTTAAAGGACAGTAGCATGATTGGCAGAAGGAAAAAATTTCTTGAGAACCTAATGAGTTGAAACAAACCAATGTATTATACTAAGCTGGAAGGATTTGTCTTGAATTTGTTCGATTAAAGAGAAACAAGCATTCATTAATAAATACTGAATTAAAGTATGACCTCATAAAAGCTGAAACCATAAACACTACACAAAGTTCAATGTCACAGCAATTTCTGATATTATTCAACTAAAAGGAAATGTATGACCATGGTATTTTCATAGGAGAAATCTTTAACAGTGTCGTTGATGCTGGTATCACTGTGTCCTACATCAAGGACTACTTTTAATCTTGCCATTTCCCTTTTAATTTATTATACAAATAACGCATGGCCCAGCGTTCATTTGTGTAAATGCAGTGCACGCGAGATGTCTTTAGATCGGTGCCGCCTCAGTGCACGAGCCGCTAGGCGAGTGCACTGTGCGCACCATCTAAAGACACCGAGTGTGCACTGCATTTACATTGATGCACAACAGGGCAAGTGCGTTATTTGTTTTATAAAACAGCGGCACGAGTTTTGATAAACCAATTTAAAAACAAACGGCAGACTAGATCTACAGTTTTTCTTACTATGTGTATGTCTATGAGATTTCACATATTAAGTATTCCTATTACGTCTAAATTCACTCACAAATATCCGACCGCGAACAACATTTTGTGTTCCATTTTGGCGGCTTTCACACGACGTACGCGTCGATATCACGAGCGTGCAATGTCAATTTTTTGCGCGACATCTGCACTCCCGTGCAGTGCGCGAAAAAAAGTTGAATGCCACGTGACGCGTTTTGACCAATTACCATGCTTGAAATAATCTAGCTATTTTATAAATTTGATTATCTGTATGAAGACATGACATCTAAATTTTATCTAAATTATTCTAAAGTTGATTCACTAGTGTCTCAAAAAATAAAGATTTACTGTTCATTGTATGTGTTTTATATGTTTTTTGAAGACATATATGTTTGGGTGACACAAAATATACTTCATCGAAAATGAATTGAAACTCTGTAATGTTCACAAAGATATCATTATTTGTTTTTGTATATAGAACATTGCAATAAGATCAGACTGTAGTCACCCCACAATTTCTTGAGTTTGACTTTATCTAATCTTCTGTTCTACAGACCCAAATTTGCCCTTCTGGATGAGTGTACAAGTGCTGTCAGCATTGACGTGGAAGGCAAGATCTTCCAGGCAGCAAAGGATGCTGGGATTATCATGTTGACAATCACACACAGACCATCACTTTGGTGAGTACTATCTACAGAACTTGTTCAGCAACTCGTAGGCCCATAGGTATACCGAGGAGGGGTGTTTTTGGTGTTCAAACGGGGGTGTTTGATAACCCCTTTTTATGTAAAACATCTCCCTTATTCATGAAAAACACCCCTCGGACATGATTTGTTCTCGGCTGCTGGCTGGCTGGCTGTGAATTTGGCCGTGGATGAACACCCAAATTCCTATGTATGCCTATGCCTAGACCTACTGTTAAAACTAGATTTGTATACTATGTCACATGGTGTGTGTTACGTTGAACAGTTTGTCAGATTCTTTATGAAGTACAGCTGTATACTGTACACCTTTGTATCCTTATTACAAACTCTTGGCATCTTTTGAAAAGAACCAGCTCAAATGATAATGGTGAGAAAAGAAAAAGATTATGATTCCATAAAAATGAAAGCTTACAGTCTAAACATTTCTTCCTGTAAAAAATGTTTGTGGAGTTACTTGATTAGCATACTATGAGGTTGGAAGGAGTAACAATAATTGTTTATGTAAACCATGTGTAGTAAAAATTGCCCCAGATAAAAGCCCCAAATTATAAACTATCCCCAGAATTATAACCAATAGTTATAAATGTCAGCACAAACTTGTTTAGCTTTAAATCTATTACTGTATCAGATTACTATTATCATATTACATATTCCATACTCTTAGATTGTATTGAATCTTGAATAGTTTGACTAAAAGTGCATGAAACCATCTTATCCACCAGGAAATACCACACCCATCTCCTCCAGTTTGACGGGACCGGTAACTGGCGGCTGGAGGAACTCAACACGGCGACCCGGCTGAGCCTTAACGAGGAGAAGCAGAGGCTGGAATCACAGCTGGCCGGCATGCCCCGCATGCAGGAGAGACTGAACGAACTATGCGAGATCCTGGGGGAGGATTCAGTGCTCCGAACCACTGTGGCATCCTCCAGAAATATATTGAATGCCAACGATGAGGAGGAGGAGGAAGAGGAGGATGTTGTTGTAAAGATGACATCAAAAGCAGCTGAGAGTGATCAATGATGGGGATGTATGAATTGAAGTGATCTGACTGAGTTTATTGATCAGGTGACTCTATCAGGTGATACTATCATGTGACTCTTGTGGGTTTCCTTTCTTGTAAGTGTGATATGAAATGAACTTGACACAGATGAAAGCAACTCCAGTAAATGAACTATTTTGTTAACATGAACAATCATACTCTGGTCCTATTGCCAAAAAAGAGATAAATAAAATACAACTAGTAAATATCTTGTATATTTTAAGCAGAGAGGGTTTTTTTCCCCCATGGTAAAATTATTAGTACAATAATGCTTGCCAGATTTTTCATATTTTACCAGAGATGCAGTAGGGCCAGGAATATGTAGCTATATTTGTTAAAGGTATGAAATTTTATTGATATGAAACCCCTACATTGTGAAATGAAAAGCAGAAAAGTGTAATAGTCACAAGTTTCTGCCGTAATATAGTAGATGAATTTAATCAGTAAAATTCAAACATCTTGAACAAATTTATAAGTTCTTTGCAACTCTGATGACAAAGCTGATGCATGCATTTAAAAAAAGAACATGATAAAAATGATAAAATATAAACACAAGATTTTCTTTTGTTAAAGAAAGAGTTAGTATTGCATATAATGTTTTTCCCTAACATTTATACATTTCGAATGGTAATTAGTCAACTACAATATGTAAATATTATGCCATGATTGTATTTATGAGGGTATCTGTCCGTCCGTCTATCCGTACACCCAATATCATTTCTAACAGGTCTTGCAAGGCACATGCAAAGTCCTGCTTTGCATATGCCTTGTCTAATTAAGAGGTACAGTGTGTAGCCTTTTTAAAACAAATTTGTGGTCCTATGATTAAGTTACATGGGGGGGGGGGTGTCAGATATGAATTAAATCCAATAGAGTTGTTGGTCATGGTCATTTACTGCTGGGTGGAGAATTGGTGAGAGACGGCAGAGGCATAACATTGACTGTACCAGCTGTCATATATCTATACTGGTAATCATTCATGAAATGTCTCATTAAAATGGCAGGAGTATTGAAATAGGCTATGGCAAAATGCTAAAATGAGTAACCTTTTCTGACTGTAAGTGAATGAAATGATGACTCACAAGCTGAAAGTCACAAGCATTATTATATACATCTGATGACAGTGACCTGAATTTGAAAATGCAGCTGATCTGAAGTTGTAAGAGCAGCTGATAAATTGATTTTTAATTAAACCAGTAGCAGACAAAATTAACTTTACAGAGAGGAACTATTGTCCATTTAGAAATTTTAAAAACAAAAGGATTCATATGAGGCAGATGACATTTGTTCTGTTGAAATTTAAAAAACAAAACAAACGGATTTGTGTGAGATAGTGATTAGAGAAACTGTAAAAGATGCAAACAGCACATGCAACAGGTTTATTATTCACTTGTCACAGCCAGTAAATAAGAAGCACAAACAGTATAGTGAACATTATGGACCAGCTAACAATCACCCAGTTATGTAATAGGGTATCATTTTATCTGCTGTGATGTCATATCTTTTAGACAACTACTGCTGCCTAATTTATTAATATAAGAATGTTTTCAAAATTAGACTACAGAAACTATGTACATTGAGTTTATGAAGTTGTACACATATATTTAAGTATTTATGATGGTACAAAACATACTGTGTTACTACTTAGATTTGTCTTTGAAACAAATGAAATGTTATAATGGATAATTCAAACCTAGGTGTACATATTCAGGCTTTACAATGTAACATTGTACATTTTTTGAATGTCTGTAATGCCACAAAATTATGTTCATGTTACTTCACAGGTATTTTCCATTTTGATGAATCCACATGACTATTGGTGTTACATGTACGTTTTAGACGATCAAGCGGGAATTTAAAAAAAAATCACACATCATTTTTTGAAATGAAAATCTTACATGATAAAAGTGGAGATGTAAAGATGAGTTTATTGAAACTTCCTCCCTCAGACTTTGTTTAGTATTGACTTTGA
>JZLH01S0303867.1:27157-41102 GCA_001188425.1 Eucidaris tribuloides | reverse complement strand
TGAATGTTTGTTTTATTTTTGTGGAGAATGTGTTTCAGTTTGCAATCATTGATGTTGTTTATATGCACTGAAATATTATTTGGTATTTATGAATTCAAGGATCGGATGTTTGCACATGTAATAGATGTTTATCTCCTAAAGCAATGATAGAATTATAGAGCTAATTTAGATATTAAGAGTACCATAGCAGTTTCTTGTGTAGACATGTTCTGATTTGAGAATGAGACCCCCCTTCATCCTTTGTAGTTGGGGGGGGCTTCAAAACTACATGTATAACCAAAGATGAGTATCTTCATGCATTTCTTTAGTTCAGGAATAGCTGTAAACCTTGGTTATTGCATCATCTTTTGTTGTATCCTAGAAGCCCCCCCCCCCCGGTACTGGCACACTTCATGTTCTCTAAACTAAACAGGCATGTAGGGTTCACACATATGAATCTGATGATATAATCACTGAGCTGTGAAATGAGATAATAGTCATGGTGATGATATGTTTGATATTGGAAGGGCATGTGTTAACCAGTTAATGAAAACTGTCACAGACACATGTAGTGGCATAGAAAGGGGAAAAGGCGGGCAGAAATGGGGGTAGGGGGTAACCCGACATTTGCTCTTGTGACAGTTGCTCCGGTGACAATATCTCAAAGATTAAAGAATTAGGGTTAGGGTTGCAGTTGGGTTTCCAGTGCGAAACAAGGCTAGGGTAAAGGGTTTGGATTGAAGTTAGTGTATGGAATTGCCGCCGGAGCAAATGTCAGGGAACCAGGTAGGGATGGGGATGGGCGCAGCAATTCCCTATTGCTTTGAAAATTTAAAATTTAAATCATCTGCAGTGTGCAATCTGTAGGTTTGAAAGTACAGAGGTGTTGGATGGTATTACTTGTCAGCTACATGTATATCAATGTGCCACACACAGTATTTTCTTTGTGTATTTTATTAACTCTGTATTATACCAAACACATGTTCACAAGAAGGGTTTGAATTTAATACTGGTTAGTTGGGACATACCCCTTCCGCTGTGTGTATGTAATATTGCTCACTCATTAAAAGTGCTAAGTCAGTTTACACTAACTATGTCAATATACACATGTAAATGTATATGTAAATGAGACCAATATTTGATGAAAAAAAAATTTGATGTCAAGTACAAGTAACTGATAAAAATGCCTAAAACAATCAAAACTGAAATATAAGGCAATGTGTGGATTGAAGAAAGACTAGAACAATGTATCAAAGAAGATTTGCCAATTATTAAAATCCACATGAATGGAAATGAAAGTTTTGTAGCTGATGTTGTATTTTTGTTAGTGTTATTCATTTTTGTTTATTTTCTTTTAAGAATACCATTTCCCACTCTTTTTCAACAAAGTATAGGCAACACCATTATTCAAACAAGAAAACATACAGTGTTTACCTGTCTCTAACCTTAATTTTGAGAAATATGGGTATTGCTTCAATATCATAGATACCTGAAATTTGCATCAAATACTAGAGAGATATTATCATTCAAAATATAATCAATTAATGATTAGTATGTCTGTATTAATAGTTTGGTTGAAGGATATTGCTGTTTTGATGATTAAAATATAATAACTTTGAAAGATTACAAATATTAACCACAGTGCATTTACATAGAATACAGTATTACTACTGTTGTATTCATTGCAAGTATAAAGACTTGAAAAATTAGGTATATTTTCTTGCAGTTAAAAGTGGACTTTGTCTGTCACTATATTAAAGGTAATTCTGTTGTTGACTTTTTGTGCAAAATTGACAATGCTACCTAATTTTAACACCCTGTTTGTTAAACGGACATTTCATTGCCATTGTATTGGAATGCATCAAAGTGCAATTTGGTTCCTATACATGTGTTAATACATGAGTAAAAATGGTCTTGTAATTATTTTGGTACTTATAATTAAAAAAAAAAAGTAATCAACATAGCTTAACCTCTGCTTTTGGAAGATATTTGACATGATGAATTATTTGTATGTATATGTTTCGTGGATTTACCACCTCATAGTTGTACAGATTGTTCTGAATCTTATAACAAAATAAGAACCAAAAAGATGAATATTCAAATAAAATGAGAGTATTAAAACAGTTTAAGTTTCTCATAGGAGTTGATAGAAAATACTTATGATGCTGTATTATTCATTTTGCATTTGTTTTAATTTTATAAAGTAATTTGTATTTATGTATGCAAATTTTATTTTGTCATAGTAGATTTTAAAACTGCTAAATTGCTTAAATCACTGTCCATTCCATAGTTTTATTACTATAAGGGTGGGTTGTTTAGAGAGTGGTTAGAGGGTTGTCAATGAGAGAGAATTGATTGATGTTTTTATTTTGTGAAAGAAATTTGTGTAATGGATTGTCATTATATAAAGATGGCATTGTATATTGTTATGAGATTTGTATTATAGTAAGACACACAGATACACAACACACATGCACACACAAATGTACACACATTTTAATCTGTAATGGGTCCCCATGAAGCATGTAAAATTCACATAAACCTCAAATAGTCTGGGAGTTTTGGGTTCACTGGACAGCAAGTAGAATGTTTCCCCGTTGGAGACTAGACACAAGATATCTCATCGCGAGGTCCATGGGAAATGCGTGTTAAAGCGAAATTAAAATGTCTTCAACAGGTTAATGAAATCCAACCACCATAATGATGTAAGTTTTGATGGTGCCTTCCAGATGTACAAGTCTGGCTGTATATTGCTTCTGGGGAAACCGAGTAACGTGGATCCTGTCCTATTGACTCATTGCTTCATAGAGCAAAGTCTTGTGTGTACTAAAACATGAGAAATGGGTCAAAGATGGGTGTAAAGAGATATAACCCATCACTTTTCTGTAGTAAAAGTAAGGATACATGTCACCATTACAGTGTTTTTTTGTTTCTATTTATTCATGTATTCAGTTTTGTTACTCTTAACCTGGTAGTAAATGTAATCTTATTGGTATTTATAGCCCTTTTGTTCTTTTTGTTTACACTTACTGGAATTTGTGTACCAATATACCAAATAGTAATATTTTATTGGACAACAGTAGCAAACCAATAAATAGGGACAAGCAAATTCCTATAATGTTTAGAGAGATGAAGATAAAGAAGGTAAAATCATCCCAACTTCCTTTATCCACCTGTTGCTGCTTTGTCTGTCCTCATGTTCTGTCCAGAGGGGTCAATCCTGGGGTGGGAGAGCAGAAAATATTGCGGTAAACTTAATTTTGCATAACTTTTGCAATTTGAAAAATTCATGAAACGTAATGCAAGAATATGTTTAAAAAGACACTATAAAACCATTAAGATATAGCAATTTGACACATAGACCATGCTAACAAGTTTGACACTTTCGTCTCCTTCGCCACCCCCCTCTAATCCAAAAAAATGGACTCAAACCCCCCCCCCCCCCCCCCCGCCGAGTCTGCCATATCCTTCTCATTTTGTTCCGAATGTGTTCTGCATTAGGTTTGTGATGGTGATGGTGAAGATGATGGAATTTTGATATAACACACATTCTCCATAGAGCCCATATCTGTGATAAAGCTAGAAAGACACTATACAAGTCTATATATAAATGATTTTGTGCCTGCCTACACATAAATGTGAAAATTGGGGTGTTATTACTGTAATAATTCAATTTAGCAAAAGAGCAATGGCAGTATAGGCTATAAGTACACAAATTTCTGAAAGAATGTTTGCTGTGGTTCACTGAAGTGTAGTATTACAAGCCAGCACATCTGAAAAAGAAAATGAATTGTATATATAAATCTGTTGCAATGGTGCCATACCTTGTGCCATGCCTTGTTTTGCCTGAATATTTTTCTAAATTATGTAATTATGTAACTGTCCATTCATTGAGCAAGCAACTATCAAGCAAATAGGTGCTCTTATATCACTTGAGCTCTTGTTCAAAAGCCAGACTTTTGGGATAAAGAGAACGCACCGTCACTTAAAGGTACTTGGTAATTTGCATAGGTCAGTTGTCTGTAGAGACAAGCACACACATGTATGCTTGATAATCTCGACTGTATTATGCAGTGTGAAGTATGCTATGCCCATTTGTACCAAGTGTTCATTGATACAGTACTGTCTCAAGAAATTTATAAATATTTCATACATAGTACAATCTTCTTAGACCTTCAGTCTCATGAAGTGAAATTCCTTGCATCTCTTTGGACCATAATAGTGAGCAGTGCATTTGTCTGGTGAAAAGGGCAGGTTTGGGTTGAATGATTAGGACTGATAGGGATAATGAAGGTCTCGTGGGCCCTGTTTCATAAAAGTAATTTACATCGTATCAACTTGCCACTCCCCTGCAATATTTGTAAAAAAAATCCAAGGCTCTGATTGGCAGTGAAGCACTGTTGCCGTGGTAGAATGGCAAGCTGACATGATATCAACTTTTATGAAACAGGGCCCTGGAGTGGGGCAATGTTAATGGGTAAATTATAACTCCTTCTAGTATTAAAAGCCACCAGAATCATGCACTTTGTTGAAGATGTTTGGACTGTTGATGAAGCACAAGGTATTGACTCAAGAGCCCTAGTAATGAGATATTCTAGATGCACTAATAATGGCAAATTGGCCTCAATCGATGATTAGTAAACTAATTTGAATTATTACAATATTTTCTTTAATCCTTATATCTGAGATGCAAACGGATATGCTACAAACTTTTTTGATTATTTGAAAATGACTGACAGAATTTTTTATCACAAATAATGAAATTTTACAAGTCTTTACATCCGTTTTGACAGTTCTCGTAATTAGTGACAAATAAAATTGATTATAGTTGATTCACTTGAATTTCATCTTGTTATTCAATATGATTTGTAGAACGCACTGACCCATTGAATGACATACATCCTGTGTTGTACATTACATGTTATTATCAAATGCATGTATAGTTGAATATTTAGATCTTGAGACAATTTCGGGATTGGTTTTAATCATCTGTTGGTGCCTCCTTGATGAAATATTTTTGATGCACAAGAAACACTAGATATACCTATCAAGTTGCCTACTGAATGTCTTTAATAGTTTTTATTTTTTGTTTATGTCAGTGTTAGTTGATGTTTGTCCTAAATATTTTTTTTCTCAAACCAACACAATTGAAATGCATATTAATGTAATGTTACAAAATTGTATAGGGCGTGGATTATATTCTCAGAATTTAGATCAGCAGATTTTTTTGGGGAAAAGTTTAAGCCATTACCTCTGTTAGAAGTTGAACTATACAATAAATGTAAAGCTACTGTCCCACTGCGCCATCTAACGAATCCGTCTACAAAATGAATGCGTAGGTTTATTGAACGTTTATTGGACTTTTTAATTTCTTATTCAGCTAGTTTACAGACATATTTAGACGTTGACAGATTTCGCTAGCCATTTTAAACTTTGGACATGTTCAAAGTTTGAAACGGCTAGCTTCCGATCATGATGGGCATTCTCATATGTTACTCTGGCGTTCTCATGTGTTGCTCTGATGTTCTTATATGTTACTCTGGCATTCTCATATGTTACTCTGCCGCTTTTTTGCAGTTTTCATCGTAACTCTGGTGGAAATTTACTAGATAAACTTTATTCCAGCCATGGAGCACACAATACCATACCTGCAAACCAGTAAGATTTTATCAGATTTAGTAAGATTTTTTGAAGAATGTGCATTATACTTATCCTATGTGATTTTGACATAGTAAGATTTTTAGCTTCAATTTGCATTAAGAATAAGGTTTTTGATCTTTGTCAGTAAGATTTATCATGTCGGGAAGTTGGCAGGTATGCAGTACATCTACGGAACAGTGGAACCAGCAAGAAAATGGCTCAATGTCTAAGACACATTAACTTAACGAATATATGAGCATATTTCAAACCATTTTCAGCTGTTTCGTTCATTACTCATACTTTCGCAGACGTTACTCATGCGTTCAATGTTACGTGAGCTGGATGGGATGCAGATGTTAAATATACTTAGCAGAAGTTTCTCAGGAGTATTAAGGCGTTACTCAATGCTTTCCTTCACCATTCATGGCCATATGCCATTGTCTGACACCGTCTGAAATAAATAGTTTAGACGGAGGCAGACAGATTTGTGAATCGGCAGTGTGGGACAGAGGCTTAATAGAATAGACAAAATCTGGTAAGAAAGTGGTTAGAGGTACATGCTTGCTGTCAAATATTTCAAGAATCCTGGTGATACCAAGATGTTATTTTGTTTTTGTATCTGTGTTGTTGGAAAGAGTACACAGTGCAATTGTATTATTAAACAAGACATGCTGTTGATTGGTGTTACGTGGACAATTTTGCTGAAATAAATCAAGCATTTAATTTAATGAACCAAATTGATGTTTGAATTGTGACTATATTTTCATGTGTGTGTAGGAGGATGCAGTATCATGTACCAGAATTTGATCATGTCTGCATGCTCTTTACTCACACACAAATACATGCTGATACCCAAAATAGAGAGATACACACATACACGCACGCGCACACACACGGAATTGCTATAAATAATGTTAATCATAAATCTCAAATTTGTGTGTGACGGTTCACATGTACATGTATATCATGCAATATTAAATATTTTTGTGCACCTTGTTATTTTTTTGACAATTTTTCACATACCCCTGTCCACTAGTACAGTAGAATCTTATAACAAACTGCTGGAGACTGGAAAAATTACTGTAATATGGTTACATTTTGTACAATTTCACAAATAGCCAATCCTGGGTTGGGGCAGGGGCAGTGCCAGGGTAAAATCTCAGGGGAAGCAACAGGAAATTCATGGCCAATTCATATTTGTACACAGCCAACCAGTGCAGTGAAATGCCAAAGGGTGGGGGGGTATTTGTCAGAGACAAAATTTCATGGCCAATCTCGACGGAACTTTTTTCATGGCCATATCATGCATGTTCATGGCCAATCGAGCAACAGCAAACCCAAAAAAAGTATTGGGGGGGGGGAGAATTTTCTAAAACTAGCCCCCTGCATTTTTCATTACTTTGAAAAGAAGGGGCAATCCACCACCCCCCCCCGCCCAATTGGCATCACTCCTTGGGGTGGGGATGGATACTTTTATTACACGACTTACATTGCCACATGTGTGTGTGTGTGTGTCTCTCTCTCTCTCGCACGCGCGCGCACACACACACACAAAATTATGACAGCAACAACCAAAATATATTTTTTTTAATCACAAATATTTATTGAGACTTAATAAATGGTATCAATTCAACATAAATCTGACAATTGCACAAATTTTACCTGGTTGGAAGTTTTTGTTTGATAAAGTAACATTTTTTTTATTATGCATCACAAGGAAAGACAATTGCTATTACTTTTTACACCAACAGATTCTACCTGACACAATTTAATGTTACATATGAAATATGTACTAGTTAAATGAAATAAAGCAAAAGATATACACATGGAGAGGCTTACAAATGCCATGAAATTTTGTAATGAAAAATGTTTGATAAGTATCTGACTGATGTTGACAACAGATTTAGTAGAAAATGCTCTATTCCAAGCGACCAAAATGTTTTCATCACTATCATGACTACTTTCACATGTGAAGAATTCAAGCACTGGATATATTTGCTTTAATGGTAAAATATAAAAACTAAAGCAGAAAACAATTTTCCCATGAAAATAAATTGATGCTCAGTTTTGAGTATTGTACACATACTTTGTTGAAAAGTATTTTATACATTCTGTGATTGTACATGGTGTACGGAATATGTATAGTGAACTGGCATTACGGGTGTACTAAGTAAACATATACTATCAAAGAATGAAACAAATATATGTGGATTTAGTTCCCTGTAACTGAACCTAAATCTAAGATCTGAAGAAAACAGAGAGTGTATTTCATAAAGAGTACAGTAATGGATCTCTGAGCTTACTACCTATACAATTTTTATTTTTTGGAATGGTAATATTTGTGTGTTTTTACCATATACATAGATATAACTTGTTGTAATCATATAAACACTATATTCTAGTACCAATCATATCAAACTTACAATTTATTATTTATTTCATATAAAGTCTTCTTAGTACTATAATACCATTTAACATCTGTTAATACACTATAAGAATTTTTTCCACTACGAAGGATACATTGATTTTGTTTTGTCAGTATTATATCATTAGTATGTAAAACAAAAGGCTGACATGTGTAAAGTGCAGGACTGTCTAAGTCAAAGGAAAATATAGAATGCTTTCTACCCAACAACCCGAGTATAATATCACTACTATGGTCACATCTATGGGGTAAAGATGACCACATCTATAAGTCACATGTAGATGGAAGAAAGTGCAATGGAGCTGATCAAGAGAACACAGGCCTGGAACATTATGTTTTTCCCAGTTCAGATGTATTTACACAACAAACCAAACAATTTATGTAATTTTTACTCATTTTTGTTTATGGTTCATTTGCCATACGTGACATATATAAGTACTCAACCAGCTGGTGATCTTTTGAGTATTATTGCTCTCAAAAAGGTCAGGTTGGCATAATTATGGTTCTTACTGTGAGGCATTGATAATAGATTACTAAATACCATGGGAGCACATTACATGTGTTTGAGCCAAGAAGATTTTCTTTTAATTTATAAGAAAGGATTTAGGATAAAAAGAAAGTAAATGAATTAGTACAGGTAAATATGATTTGGGGGTTGGTACAGGAAGTATTCTATGAACTTGTTATTCATCTTTGTTTATTGAGTAGGATATTTTCTGTAATTTTGCTGGTGCAATTTTGGGCCACAAATTGTACCCCTAAACAGGTGCCAATAATGTATAGACTATGATAGTAATATAATTTGTTCTATCATTTCTAGAAAGCAGAGGGATAGGCCTCACTAAATCACTCATTAAACTGGTAGATTTATATTGGATATTTTCCTGCAAATTTGAAATTTCATCACAGATTTCCTGGTATTAAATCATGGACAGAAAACAGTAAACGTAGAATTGCCTGTATTAAGTGCCAAATAAATGTTTTGTATTCTTATTACTATTTGCCCAACTGATATGAGTTAAAAAATCAGCATATCAAAATAATCACAATGACTGATATTGAGAAAGAATCTACCACTGAATGACACAACATATAATTTTGATCCATCATATTCTACTCTGCCACGTTGATGACTAATTGTTTTCCTTTAGGGTCATCCCACTTATCCATGACTTTGATATCAGCTAACATTGACACACCGCCCCCAACGATGATGATAATGAGAAGAGCTGTGATGAGGCCCATCCATATTGGAGCAGTGAAGTAATAGATGCAATCGTTGGCTGATGAAAACTCATTATTCCTGACTTCAAATGGTTGAATCTGTAAAGACAAGTTAAAAATGAGCAAGGTGTTATTACAGATTATATACCACATACTAAGAATCTTGCTGTAGGATTGGTCAAGAGTTAATCACATATAGTTTTGCCCATCAACCACCCGAGAAGAAAAGTTTGTTGCACTCGATGGTGATAGTATGTTTGCATTTTACTGATCTCTGGTCCAAAGAGTCACAAAGCATTATCAATATTTTTGGGTACTGGGAAATGAAGAGAATTTCACTTTATGAATTCGGACTATCAATTGCCTATCAGTCCCTCAGCCAGTGGCGAGACAATTATACATTTACTTAACATTATTGTAGGTATGTAGAGAAGTAAATATCCTTTTCTTTCTATAGAGTTTATAAAGTTGAATAGTTTCAGATGAAGAGTATAAAGCAAATAATCACCTTTTGGTTTCAGGTGATGGGATAAACTATCACTTCCTTGGTGATCTGAATGTATACCGGTATGCTATCTTTCCCTAGTGCTTCAGGAAGACAGCTACATCCAGATCTCCTCAAAAAGTAATAGTTTGTCCCATCACCTTCACCACACTGACTACTTGCTTACAATCACGGTTCAAACATCTCTGGTGGTGAAGAAAAACAAAATTTGCTGGTTTTACCATAAAAGTGCTATATAAGTATTCTACTGTTCCAGGAATAATGATAATTTATCCTTATTTTAATATATTATAAATCTCAAGATAAAAAGTAGTAGATTGATTTATTTACTATCAGCAGGTTTTATTTTGAACATAGCAACTAATCTGAGGATTAATCTTGTAAAATGATAAAAAACCCTGTATGCGCACTTCAAGGCTAACCAGATATATTTTAATTTGAAGTAACAACCAAAATACATTTGTATTCTTCAAAAGAAAGATTTTTCGCTTTACAATTTTTTTTCTGCTGGTATAATACCACATATGCTTTTGCATACTTTTGCATAAATATGGCCGAAAACATGTCAAAAAAACTCCATAATTTTCTAAATCTTTTAACCTGCAGATTTCAAAAGCATGACAACATGAATTAGGTATGAGATAATATCCTTCAGCAAATTCAGTCACAAATACATTGAAAACACTTAAAATCACTGGGCTGAAAAAGCTTAAAGCCGCAGTATAGTGTTGCTAAATGGAAATTCTTTGCAATCAATGTTTTTTGATAGACCTATAGATTTTTATCAATGGACTGAACATTGCTCGGCTCTGAAACTCTTCTATTTTGAAGAATTACTCAAATGTAAAATATTGGGGGAGGGGGGGGGGGAGAACCCCAACATTTTCTGTAGGGTATGTACATACTGCTACACGTAGGTACCGTTGCCCCCGATAGTTAAATCAATCACAATTGTCACTATAAACAATTTTCAGTGGGTTTGATGTGTTTTCTGAAAACAGAATACTTAAATGAAAGAATTGACAAAAAATTGTCTGATCAATCAAAACTATACTTGGGCTTTAATCTGTGTTGTTTAGGTGAAAGCGAGAACAGTGACGAGTAACACATATCACCTGGAAATTTTTGAAAATGTACATTCAATATGGTGTCCCATCCACTGTGAACGTTGTCCTTTCTTGAAGGTCACGTCGCCAATGGTAGGACCAGCCCACTGAGTTATAAAGTGTCCGTCTTCGCAAATCCAGCCTTGTTGCTCTGCTCAGTCGACGCACCTTGAAAGTGTGTATGTGGTAGACATATCGTTGATGACTCCAGTACCCCATCGAAGTCGGTTGTTGAAAGTCATTCTGAAATAAAGCAGGAGGAGATAGATAATGATGAATGAGAAATATAAGGGGAGTAGTGAGACCTGACACAAAAAAACAATACCTACAAGATCCCACCTTTAGATTTCTTTGAAAAAACACTAAACATAATTTACTAGTTTGCACGAACTAAGTCGGGCAAAAAGTCGTAAGTCAGCGACTATGTGTAGATAGTCGCGACTATCGACTATCGGAAGCGCAATAGTCGACTTTTATGACATGTCAATTTGTATGCAAAACTGAGTCAAAAGACATAAATTGAAGAATCGAGCTACGCAATCATTTATCTAACATGTTTGTGGCAGAAATGAATCCCTATCTCTCTTGATCGCAAATCAAAACAGAACTGCGCCAAAATGTTATTTGGATGCAGCCTATAATCGTGCAATGCTATCATGCATAATGTGTTGCCGTATACGTTGCACCCACTGGCGAGCTGACGACTGCGACCATGCACCCACACCACCAATCATAAACATGCACTAAAGACGTGACACTGCGATAGGTCGACTAATAGTCGTAAGTCCGGACTGATTGGTGGCGAGCTATCCGACCTCTCTAAAATGGCTGAAGCCGTGCAACACTAATAATTACATATAACTGCAAAAATTAGTCATGAATGCTAAAATAGTGGATTTTTGGGTAGCATTTGTTAACATTGTGTCTTAACAATTATTCTTGGCTGTCAATACATTTATAGCTTTTCAATTTGGAGAAACGCAATCTCGCAATGCAATTATGATGGCTGCAAACAATACACCAGTTTACTACAACGCATATATTGCAATGTAACACAGGCCAGTGCATACATATGTGCATGACTGACGAATACGTTGAACATGGCACTCCACCTCGCAGTACGTCATCCTCAAACTTTGTACGGCAAACAAAATTCGAGACGACCACAATTGGTAATTAATTAAAAAATAACGAGTACCAGCACTGGTGTTACGTTGACTCATGCAATTCTATTTATTACCAGCATCACTGTGTATCACTTTTGTAGGCCACTCTGTGACGATTGTTAAGATTTTGGTCCGCTTCTCGTCATTATTTTTATCTTTTTACAATTTCTTGAAAAATATAAGTGTTTTTGGAGGCCGCACTTTTCCAGGGTAATTAACGGCATCATATAACAATATTTCCATTTGATAAAAATGTGAGCATACCTGAATCCCAGATTAATAAAGTGTCTTTTGATAAGGGTCTTTAAAATGAAAGCCCCTGAAAAAATTACAGACGAGTTCAAAAATGATCATATAAGTGCTTTAGAATATGGTAATAAATCATTGAGAGACTATTCCCAGTTTTTCCCCATAAAACTGCTGTATTGCAGGAATTTGTATCGGCAGATTTGTAATCAGCCAAGAATAATTCATGTGCCAAATTTTTATGTGTATATATTTAAGCAAATACAGCATAACTGTCTGAACTTTTGTGTTCTAGAGGCAATTATTTGTCCATTCGAACACTGCTGTCAATATTTCAAATAGCCAAAGTTTGACAATTTTTAACCAGGTCTTCCACAAGTTATAGAGTAATTTTAATCCACCCCACCCCATAGACTAAGATTAATTTCAAGATGATGCAAGAAAAAACTTGCCCCGATACAAAGAACTAGCAAACATTGAAATTTGCCTTTTTTGAAATTGCAGGCAAAGGTTTCAACATTCACATGTCAATCTTGCTTGATGAAGATGATTATGATTACTGCAGCGAACAAGCTATCGACGCATGTTCACTTTCAATGGATTTGTCTAGGCCTTCCACCATGCAGGATGAATTGATTTCAATGCCACGAACTATCAATTGAACAGTGTAGTTAAATGAGGAGATAATCTATCAGTACGCAACCTAGTGTAAAAGCACTGAATCCATGATGTGGTTCTATTTGGTCGCTGGTAATTTTGCTGGTTGACATAACAAACCTGTGAATATAAAGAAAGAATAGGATGAGTGAATGCTCATGGTGTTGTTCATAATCACATAACATGAATCGTGATGCACAAATTAATGATGACATGTATGGAACTGGTAGCCCATTGCGGTTACCAAATAGAAATCTGCCATTTTTGTTGAATTATTAATGTTTTTATAGCAGCGTGGCCCTGGTTTACAAACTGTGTTTTAAGTTATGTTTGAAGTGTGGAAAATAAGTATCTTTAGCTTCATTTCCTCCCGCAAAGTTTCGCAAGTTTAGTCTTTATTGTTGTGCAACTTGCGCAGTCTCCTGCATCGTAACTACTGATCTTCAGGTAATCATAGGCCAAAGTAAATATATTTTTGGACACTGGAGGGCGCTACATACGCAGTCACATGGGTACTGAACGGTACCCCAGGGTAGTGCGTGTGCATCATATCACAAAGAAATGTACATGAGCACCTCACGAACGGTACTGGAAACAAAAGATACTCAAATCAAGATGATTAATACTTTGGTTTGCTGGGCTAAAATCGCAGCTTGTTAGCCAGAAACTGATTGTTTTTGTAGCTATGTGGCAAAATAAAATTCAAAGGAAATATGCTTGTCGCCTGAAAACAGAAATGCAACTGACACAAGTTTTGATTTTCCACATTTGGTATGTTCACTGTCCTTCATAAAAATACTAATAATTTATACTTTTTTTTGGAATGATGTAAAAATTTGAAATACAGTTTTACTCTGCAAGCAAAAATCGTAATGTAGAAGAGGGCTCACAACCTTTCTGACTGCAAAATAGGGAATGATTCTTCTCAAAACTAGAAAGAAACGGCATTAGCATAGGAGTGTAGTAGTAATAGTTGTTACATAGCCATAAAAATATA
>JZLH01S0303768.1:34874-51056 GCA_001188425.1 Eucidaris tribuloides | reverse complement strand
GCGGGGATATTGCCTTCAGCGGGCATAGCGCGTTCAGTGTGGTAAGTGTATGTTTTGCCGGTGCGCGACGGATGGGAATTAATACGATAAAAAAAGACCAGTGGCGGACGTATCACTGGGGAAAGTGTCTTCAGCGGGGATATTGCCTTCAGCGGGCATAGCGCGTTCAGTGTGGTAAGTGTATGTTTTGCCGGTGCGCGACGGAGGGGAATTAATACGATAAAAAAAGACCAGTATCTGGTCTAAGATGACCCCTAATCACGAATCATAATCCATGAATAACAATGACCTCTTACTAGCAGTGTTCCTCCCCCAATAACATCCAATTTTTTGGTCTTTTGTGTCCTCCTCATACTTCCTTTTCCCTTGTCCCTTAGTCAACCATGTATCCCAAAAATTAACCACGAATCCACGATCCATCATTCTGTGTAAGCAAAGGTCCGTGCACTTTGTCCCCAAACGCTTTCCAGTACAGCAAAAGTCAAAGCAATCTGATTTAGCCTATTCTTCAGTAAACACCGATTTAATTTGCCACCTACATTGAGGAAACTTATCTTTTTGTTTCGTCCTTTGTTGCCGCATTACATTTTTGCCCAGCTGTAGCTATTTGCATCGTCTTTAAGAAAGTATATCGTGAAACTAACCGTGTATCATCCAAAATATTGAATGTAAATCCCACTTGTTTTTTTGAAATTCAATTTGAAACTCATGACCAATGTTTATTTTTTGTAAGTAACATACAAGCTTCAGCGCTGCTGTTTAAATATTGAAGCAAGCCCAGCCTATAATTTAAATCAACTGAAATAAACTTCAAGGGTCTTAGCTCGCACAAAAAATGCAATATTGCTCTGACTGTTTGTTCTACAGTACAGTGTTATATGTCATAGGGAAATGTTACCTCACAGCGGCGTGTTACAGGTATTTGTACGAGAGTAGATTTTATTTGATGTCAGACCTCCACTGTGTCTTGATCAAATATTCTCTCGGTAAGGACCTGGTCAACACGAGCATGAGGAATTTCGTACAAAAAGTTTTGACGAGCCAATTTTGTTCAGTGTGTGACCCCTATTCCTGCTGTCATTGGTTGTGGTGGCTTTGGTTGCGGACGCCGCCTTCGTATTTTATCTTTTCGGGTTTCTTTCTCTCTTTTTGACAACCATGTGGCCCTCCACCAGGGGGTAGGTAGGAGTCATGGGGTTGTGGGAAGCCCGGCCCTGCAGTTAATAAGCCATGTCTGTCTAAAGATAACCAATCTTACCAATTTAGCAATTTCAGTGAGGTGCGGAGATTTTTTTAACCTCATTGCATATAGGTCATACACAGTGTTATGGATCTTACTATGGAGCTATGCTTGTGCAATGTGCGTGTCTCAAAAGTTCTTGCTTGAAAAAATAATAACACCACTCCAAAAATTTTAATTTCCTCAGTATTTTCCTCTTTCAACTATAAGTCAGTTGTTTTGACATAAATATATTGTTATATTTTCTAATTATTTGCAGGTGTATACTTTCACTTTTAAACTGATCTTATTTTTAAGGCATCTGGGCATTTTTGTTTTTTCAGATGTGGTTATATTTTGTCATTAAATTTGGGGGGATAACCACTTCAAAATTTAATTTTTAACTTAAATATCTTGCTTTTTGATGGAATGAGAGACATCCGTTTGTGGTTTAATTCCCGCCACTCACCAATGCAAGGGTCTCTGAAGTCAAACCAAAGAGCAATAGCTCTTTAAAGGGTCAAACCAACAATTGATGTCTTGGGAGCCGCATTATGAGTGCATTTACTTTTGACAAATCCACAATTGAGACTTCATATAAAATACTCAATAAAACTGACCAGACACAATGTACCCCAGGAGGTCTCCACAATTATTAATTGATGGACCAGAAAATCCCTAGTACTGGTACAGTAGTTATACCCCTTCAAAGATTACTGAAATCTTGCCTCTCTGTCCTAATCCACAATCAAATTGGCTTCCAACTACCACTGCCCTACACTCCAAAAATGGTTGAGTAAATTCATGGTAATATTGTACATCATCACAATTTTTTTATGGAAAAGCATTCCATATTTGTAGATTGCCGTAGGCAAATATTTATGGTTATGTACACTTCCTGTATGCCAGCAAATTGACTTATTGTTAGTGGACCATGAAGAGGTGCATCTAATCGGAAATCAGTTGTGAATCGGTTAGCTGGGATTTGGGACATACAATTGTAACTGATTTTGTGGGAGCAACCATTGTGGGCTGGGCCGGGTGATAATGTAAGAGAGCATACACTCACACCATAGCTAAACCACAGGGGTTTGACTGTATAAATCCATCTGTTTTGCTGAGGTAAAGGAAATATTTTAACTGAAAAAAAATAAAAACAGTAAATAAATTTTATTTTGAAAAAATGATTAGTTATTCAGGGGTCTGACTTTTGAATATATTGTTTTGAAGTACAGCAATGCAGGGCTCTCCCTTCAGCTTTTCTTTCAGGTGGCCATTGGCACCTGGGCCTCTGTTAAGGGCGAGCCCTGCAATATATGATGTATCATGCTTATTGCTTGACATTTCTCAATTCTGTACTGTTGATTTTGAGATGCATGTATTGAACAAAAACTACTTCATTTGTTGTATTTTGTTGTGTTAATGTGTTCCATTTCATTCAAGTCATGCACATGGTTGTTTTCAAAATTTAATATTAGGTTGGTGAATGGTGGGGGTGGAATAATTATGGTGGGTGCATGAGAATTGACTACATCTTGTACAGACTAATGTTAGGAATTATCATAATGACATCACAATCCTGTATTACAGTAGGTCAAAGTGAATTTGTCAAATGGCAAATAAAATCAAAACAAAGCCAGCCATTTTACAATATTTGTTTTCTACTATATGATGTCCTTCATCAGAGGAAATGATTTTATAACAAACTGGACATGGCACGTGTGAAGCTGCATGCACCTCGGGTTGAGCCACAATTTTTCCTTGAATCACTACGTTGTTTAAATTCCTTAAAATAATGACAATTTATCATGGACCTTGGTGCATTTTTAGAAGCAATCATAACATCTTTTGAGAATCTTGCCTTAATCCTTTCCAATGAATCTATTGGAATTACTAGAAACAAAGCGTGCTGGTTATGACGCATGTGTGGAATGTTGTTAATTTTTTCCAATGTTTCCTTTCTCGGATTACATTGAATATGATAATTTAGTTTAAAAAATAAGTTAATTTTTGCAACAAAATAATATAAATAAAATAATATTCATAATATCAGGTATTAAAAAATATATTATATTGGCCTATATGGGAGAAGGAGATATAAATGAATAAATTCATTTATAAATACATAAATAGATAAACAACTTTGCAGTAACTTATCAAAGGAAAGGGAATTGGACAAAATTATTTGAACAAAGCCAGTTATTTACCCCCCCCCCCCAAAAAAAAACCCAAAACAAAAATGTAGTTCATGATGCCCTACATCTATAGGAAATGATTTTGTCACAAACAACATGTCACATGTATAGCTGTATGCACATTTAACTAATTTAAGCCACCACACTGTGTACTATATTAATGTTTCCTTGAGTACAATGTTGCCTGATGTAGCTTAAAATTGCAACATTTTAACACGAGCTTTGGAGTGTTTTTAGAAGCAATTATAACATTTTTTGAAGGCCTTTCTAATGAGTCTTCTGGGACAAAGAGACAAAGTGCTCCTAAGGACACATGGCTTTTTACTGGCGGTTAATAATTTTCCAATTTACCTCTTCTTTCTTCTTAAAAAATATACTAAAGTATGAAGAAGTAGTCAACTAAGTAATTAAATATAATTAGATGCTTAAAGTTAGAAAAATTAATTTGAAAATAAACAAGTACATAATCTAGTATATTTTGAAAATAAATATAAAGATAAATAAACTAAATATTGTAATCATCAACTTTGTAATAATTTATCTATAAGAAAACTCCAGCACAAGAATCAGTAAGTCGATCTAAGAAATTTATAAAGGCCTATACAGTATCATTTTCTGAAAACATTACGCCTACTTATTTACTTTATTTTAATTAATTGCCTTTAGAGGTGCCCACTGCTAATTAGGTAAGATCAATTACATAGCTTGACTGACATATTGTCACCATTGACGTGAGCACACAGAATTCAAGAAGGAAAACAAGATCCTATACTCTGATAGCTCATGGTCACTGTGTACCAAGGACCAACGGATGATATTTCATTCATAATGAAGTCCGATTGTTTATGTGGAATAGGCCATGACTCAGCCGAATGATAAACGTAGCGCCCATTGATCGTTGGCTTTTACAAGCATGGGTCTTAAATTTTATGCAAAGCAGTGTGGATGAGGCATTGTTACAAGTAACCATTAGGAGAGCCATAAAAACATATGATTGGGCTAGCTGGATGATTCACAGCCGTAAATACACAACATGAATCGTTTTCTTGAGATTTGGGGCAAAAAAACAAAGCCAATATTGCAGACTATGGCTATTTTTGGTGTGTGTGTTGAGTGCACAGCTGTATAAATCATTCAAGTTCAGTTGAATTTATTCTTTAAATAGATACTTAATTTCAATCACAGTCCACAAGATAAAGGAAAAAGGTATTGCAGAGGTTTTTGTATGTCTTGTGATTTGTGTATGAAGGGCTAAGGCTAATGTATTATTTTACCTCAACAGTATCAATTAAACTTACCGTTAATATTTGTGTTTGAAAAATAAGGTGTACATATGATCCGTTCAGTGAAATCATTCAATAATTTAGACTGTAAAAGTATAATATTGATTGCCATGGTGATAAGCATGGTTGATAGTGGAAAATTTGTTAACCACTAGTCATGACTCTAGTTCATCTTTCTAACAAGTCTATTTTGGGACTAAAACACTTCCAAGTCATTTAATTAAAGTACCATCATGACTCGCAGTCACTGGTACGTTCAACCACATCCGTATCTCGTTGGCTCCGGGGAAACGTGGTATCGCGAGGACAAATGACGTAGGGAAACAGTTGATTCAAATGACAGTCGACAAGTCGTACACAAGCATCATTGTTGTGGAAGTGTCTGTAAGCCATCCACAGTCAGATATATCCCCAAAACAGATATTTCAATATGTGTAGTTTTGTTATGAACATTTGCGAAATCTATCATGGCAGAATTTGTCGCCTTGGTAGGCCAAACGTCAGGTTTGATATTTTTGGACGTGTACGCTTGTCGATTTGCGTAATATTGAAATAGATTACCATTCCAGTCATATTTGTGTATTTACTCATCATTGCAGATGTCTTTAACAAAAGAAAGGAAATAAAAACAGCACATCTACAGATAAAGACTACACATGGTAATGTTGTGCGCCGAATAACGATGTCTGGAAAAATGATTTAATCACGTTTTCAGGAAATGAGCATCATTAGCGCTCCTCTGCTGTACTAGAACTACCTGAAGGACTTGGAACGAGAGAAATTCTTACATAATGGTTTTATAATTTACAAAATCCGCATATCACCTTCAGATATTTCTGTAATTGGTATACATTCTGACAAATAAACAAAATGAGTAACTTTTTTTTATAGAAATGCTAGCATTATATTGATGTCATTGCAGACTTGGTAATGTTCAGATCTTTCTAAGTCATCAGTTTATTTTCAAACGCTATACTTGTTCAAAATTTTATCCTCCCATTTTCTCTGTAGCACAGAAATCAATGAGATGGAATTGCCTTGAACTAAAAATAGTTTTCCTTAGATGGCTGCCCTGACTCGAGAACCCAGTACTAGTGACACCCTCTATCACAACACTCGCTCACTCATGGAGTGAACTCATGCATACATTTGCACATGTCGTTCGATACTCGAATTAATGTCGAGAATATTCGAAGAATAGTACCCATACCTGAATTTGATTTGTCTGTATTTGTCAGTTTTCTAATGTGTACCCTGAAAGGGAATGAGATTGAAATTCAAAGACAAATCACGCCTGAACACTAAAACGTGAAAGGAGGGGGGGGGGGGTCGTGATATTTCTTGATATTATTTTGCTCCCTCTGAACATGCAGATGGTTGGGCATTCATTATAACGATTCACAAGGCGAGTATGCCTCGCAAAAATTAAATTACTCTGAGTGTTTGCCCAGGACACAAAATCCATTCCTTCTGTTTCCTACCTCATTAAGGCCACGGTGAAATTTATTAGCTTCAGGGAACTGAATATGAGTAGGGTTATTTGCACGTCGCACATGCACACGAAGAATAACTAATAACATTCAGACTAATAAAGGCAGTTACCAAGCAACGATGAGTAAATTATTGGAAAGAGTAAGGAATTACTTGGAAATGTTGATATCCTCAGCGATGTGATGTACATGTACATCTAGATTGTTATTGTTGTGAATTACTGTGGTATACATGTAGCACAAAAGGTTTAGATTTGTTTACATACGCAATACTGTACGTATGTTGTACTACTCAACCACGTCACAATTCCTAGAAATTCATTCTAAGAAAAGGGGCGGGTGGTTTTAATGTTTCTTCTATTCCAGCTTACCTGTTGAACACTGGACATGTGACATATTCTACAAATAGGTTTCCTGAAATTGTGTTCCATCATTTACAAAAACATCTAAACTTTCATACTCCTCAGTCTCATAAATTAAGTAATGCATAAAACTTGTTTGCAATAGTACATGTACATTTCCCTGACTTGTTCACTATCTTTGTAAGTTAAGATGGTGTCCACCTGACCCCCCTGCCCTGAAAAAAAACAAACTAAAAAAACAAAGTGTGGTCTGTGTATAAAAGTTCTCACCCAAATTCTAGTCATGGAATATTAAATCTTTTCCTCAGTGCTCTGTTTAATATCAAGGGTGAAAATGGACAAAGCTCCTGAAGTCGTACATGTACATGCATCAGTGCAAGTATTCTAGTTTTAACCCCTTCTCCCATAGCCCCACTGTTTGTATTATCAGACATCAGTAAATCAATTTATCTTCGTTCCACCCCAGATGCCCCTTTCTCCTCCTGATGACCCAGTCTCCTTGTCATATTGTTCTTGCCCCAGATCATAATTCTAATACCTGGGGCACACACCGGTACTTGTACAAATGTTATTACAACCTACCTGCAGGCTGGAATTCTGACACAAATGCAATTGATAGAAATGTTATTTTTCCCATTTTTCCATTTATTTTTGTAAGTGTAAAAGCTCCCCATCCGTGATGGCATGCTTATTGATGGAAATGGGAGTTCAGATAGCTTATTTGTTCCATTTTTCCCCCAGGGAAAATTCAATTAAACATGAAATTGACATTGTGGGAGGGTGGTGTCATGATATTAGGGTCAGATGAATTTGAGTTAAAAGCATTTTTTTATGTTTGGATATGGTAGTTAAATTTTGTTTTACATATTTTCTTTGAAATATGACCTGGATATCTTTGTGGGGGCCAGAGAACTAAGGGACAGTGCAAAGCATTATTTAGAAAGAAACATTGATAACCTAGGGTTATGTTTTCTTTAATGTACCGCCCATTATAAATCATTGTGAGTTGTGGTCATAATTCATATTCTGATATGATACTCTTCAGAAAATTGTGACTTTTATGTTGTATTCACTATTGTAGAGAAATGTTTGAATCACAAATATTTTACATCCGTGTATAAGAACTATGTAGTTCTTGAAGAAAAAAAAAAGTTCAGTGACATTATGTAAAGTGATAGCAGACAATATTTTATATGTTTAAATCATAAGGGACATCTGACAATTGTGATTATAGAATAGATCCTTTATTCTTCTTAAGTTTAGCATAACCATGAGTAAAGTAGGCCTACATGTACCATGATAATAATGCCCTTTTTAGAGTATGTCCAGTGTTGTAGAGATATCTGACAATTTCCCCTTTAAAATCCAGGGGTGTAGACTGTTAAAAACAAAACAAGATGGATTTGTAAATGATAAATCCCACTTGGGTAATTTTGACATTTTGAGGTGGTGGAAGAGAAATTTGGGGGAGGGGGATGCATGGTGATAGAATATGTGTAGTTTTGTTATGAACATTTGCGAAATCTATCATGGCAGAATTTGTCGCCTTGGTAGGCCAAACGTCAGGTTTGATATTTTTGGACGTGTACGCTTGTCGATTTGCGTACATATTGAAATAGATTACCATTCCAGTCATATTTGTGTATTTACTCATCATTGCAGATGTCTTTAACAAAAGAAAGGAAATAAAAACAGCACATCTACAGATAAAGACTACACATGGTGATGTTGTGCGCCGAATAACGATGTCTGGAAAAATGATTTAATCACGTTTTCAGGAAATGAGCATCATTAGTGTTCCTCTGCTGTACTAGAACTACCTGAAGGACTTGGAACGAGAGAAATTCTAAGTTACATAATGGTTTTATAATTTACAAAATCTGCATATCACCTTCAGATATTTATGTAATTGGTACACATTCTGACAAATAAACAAAATGAGTAACCTTTTTTTATAGAAATGCTAGCATTACATTGATGTCATTGCAGACTTGGTTATGTTCAGATCTTTCTATAAAGTCATCAGTTTATTTTCAAACGCTATACTTGTTCAAAATTTTATCCTCCCATTTCTCTGTAGCACAGAAATCAATGAGATGGAATTGCCTTGAACTAAAAATAGTTTTCCTTAGATGGCTGCCCTGACTCGAGAACCCAGTACTAGTCACACCCTCTTTCACAACACTCGCTCACTCATGGAGTGAACTCATGCATACATTTGCACATGTCGTTCGATACTCGAATTAATGTCGAGAATATTCTAAGAATAGTACCCATACCTGAATTTGATTTGTCTGTATTTGGCAGTTTTCTAATGTGTACCCTGAAAGGGAATGATATTGAAATTCAAAGATAAATCACGCCTGAACACTAAATTGTGAAAGGGGGGGGGGGGCTGATATTTCTTGATATTATTTTGCTCCCTCTGAACATGCAGATGGTTGGGCATTCATTATAACGATTCACAAGGCGAGTATGCCTGCAAAAATTAAATTACTCCGAGTGTTTGCCCAGGACACAAAATCCATTCCTTCTGTTTCCTACCTCATTAAGGCCACGGTGAAATTTATTAGCTTCAGGGAACTGAATATGAGTAGGGTTATTTGCACGTCGCACATGCACACGGAGAATAACTAATAACATTCAGACTAATAAAGGCAGTTACCAAGCAATGATGAGTAAATTATTGGAAAGAGTAAGGAATTACTTGGAAATGTTGATATCCTCAGCGATGTGATGTACATGTACACCTAGATTGTTATTGTTGTGAATTACTGTGGTATACATGTAGCACAAAAGGTTTAGATTTGTTTACATACGCAATACTGTACGTATGTTGTACTACTCAACCACGTCACAATTCCTAGAAATTCATTCTAAGAAAAGGGGCGGGTGATTTTAATGTTTCTTCTATTCCAGCTAATACCTGTTGAACACTGGACATGTGACTTATCCTACAAATAGGTTTCCTGAAATTGTGTTCCATCATTTACAAAAACATCTTACTTTCATACTCCTCAGTCTTATAAATTAAGTAATGCATAAAACTTGTTTGCAGTTAGTACATGTACATTTCCCTGACTTGTTCACTATCTTTGTAAGTTAAGATTGTGTCCACCTGCCCCCTGACCCCCCCCCCCCCCCCCGCCCTTGAAAAACAAAAAACGAAGTGTGGTCTATGTATAAAAGTTCTCACCCAAATTCTAGTCATGCAATATTAAGTCTTTTCCTCAGTACTCTGTTCAATAACAAGGGTGAAAATGGACAAAGCTCCTGAAGTCGTACATGTACATGCATCAGTGCAAGTATTCTAGTTTTAACCCCTTCTCCCATATCCCCACTGTTTGTATTATCAGACATCAGTAAATCAATTTATCTTCGTTCCACCCCAGATGCCCCTTTCTCCTCCTGATGATCCAGTCTCCTTGTCATATTGTTCTTGCCCCAGATCATAATTCTAATGCCTGGGGCACACACCGGTACTTGTACAAATGTTATTACAACCTACCTGCAGGCTGGAATTCTGACACAAATGCAATTGATAGAAATGTTATTTTTCCCATTTTTCCATTTATTTTTGCAAGTGTAAAAGCTCCGCATCCGTGATGGCATGCTTATTGATGGAAATGGGAGTTCAGATAGCTTATTTGTTCCATTTTTCCCCAAGGGAAAATTCAATTAAACATGAAATTGACATTGTGGGAGGGTGGTGTCATGATATTAGGGTCAGATGACTTAGTTAAAAGCATTTTTTTATGTTTAGATGTGGTAGTTAAATTTTGTTTTACATATTTTCTTTTGAAATGTGACCTGGATATCTTTGTGGGGGGGCCAGAGAACTAAGGGACAGTGCAAAGCATTATTTGGAAAGAAACATCAATAACCAAGGTTATGTTTTCTTTAATGTACCGCCCGTTATAAATCATTGTGAGTTGTGGTCATAATTCATATTCTGATATGATACTCTTCAGAAAATTGTGACTTTTATGTTGTGTTCACCATTGTGGAGAAATGTTTGAATCACAAATATTTTACATCCTTGTATAAGAACTATGTAGTTCTTGAAGAAAAAAAAACAGTTCAGTGACATCATGTAAAGTGATAGCAGACTATATTTTATATGTTTAAATCATGGATAAGGGACATCTGACAATTGTGATTATAGAATAGATCCTTTATTCTTCTTTAGCAGAACCATGAGTAAAGTACATGTACAATGATAATAATCTGAGTGCCTTTTCAGAGTACAGTGTTGTAGAGATATCAGAATGTCTGCCCTTTAAAATCCAGGGGTGTAGACTGTAAAAAAAAAACCAAGATGGATTTATGATAAATCCCACTAGGGTAAATTTGACATTTTGGGGTGGTGGAAGAGAGATTTGGGGGAAGGGGATGCATTAGGGTAATGAGCCAGAACACAAACATGAAAACGTCATGTCTTGTCATCAGCACCCATGCTCCAAAGTTCTCCCTCCCTTCCCAGTGCCCCCCCCCCCAAAAAAAAGAGGGCATTTTAAAGAACTATGGAAATGAAATTGAATATGTCTCTTAGATTGGCTGGTCCCATCAAATAAAAAAATTAAAAAAATCAGATTTCCAATGGATCAACATTCTACCACATGTAATCCTCTTCCTTGAAAAGAGTTCCATGTGGTGGCAGGAGCGAGGAGAGGATACCATATATGTCTAGACTTGACTTTGTTTTTTGTTTTTACCTTTTCCACCCAACTCCTGTCGTTTTTATTTCCTAGAAATATATTCCTTTTAATTAACATCCCCCCCCCCCCAGTTTCAGACATCATAATAATGCATAAAAAGTACAGAAGCACACACAAAAACAAACTCATTGTACTCAGTCAGTTTGGCATATATATATTTCTTCTTGTGTTCATCATTCATTGACAGATATATTTTATCTATAACTTTGACATGGATTTGACAATAGCCTGACAAAGCTGTGTGGTCAGTCTTTACAACTTCCTTCCAGCTATCTCTATAGTTTCACTTCACCCGGATGGACATACGCACTGTTAAGATGACACCAGTGATTAAGGAGATGTACTTGACACAAATTAGCTTTGTAATGGTATCAATGTAGGAATGAGATTGCATTATGGTAAAGGGCCAACTGAGGACTATAGGAGATCATGGGTGAAACTAGCATTCGGTTAATTGTGTCAATTTACAAGAAGATGAAACTCGGGGAGGGGGGGGGAACTTAGTGTGGATTGTATGAAAGTTATGACGTAGGAATAATAATAATAGGGATAATTTATTTCAAGTGGCTCATAATGAAGTAGGCCTACAATAGAATAAGGCTACAACAGAAGACAATAAGGCTTCAAAAGATTTACTGTTAGTAATCTTTGGACCACTATACACATTTCACATAGTATTATGTCAGTATGGACATTTTTATTGTGAATCTGCAGAGCATTTTTTTTTCCAACGATGCAATTACAACTGTCTCGCAAACCCCAATTTGATCCGACTCATTACTTTAAGGCCGATACAGATTTCATGACTGGCATTACCTGCCCGCTCGTCTCAATATCCCTACCTCTTCTATCTCCATCCCTTTTGTCTTTCATTTCCTGGGTCGTTTTATGCGTGCATGTCACCGTAATCCGTTTCCTAATCAAGAATCGCAATCCCACCGTCTCGGGGAATTAAGAGTGCCGAGGCATCCTCTCCTCCATAATGGAATCGAGAGCAGGGAGAGCTCTCCAGGCAGCGGTTACCTTGCGGTTTTCATCTGGTCTTTCAAACTGTGCAGCAATCATCAGAAATATCTGCTGGCAGCTAGCTTGATACAATCAGTTGCCCCCAGTCATTTCTCAGCCCCGCATTTTAAATTACCGTGTCGGTTTTGTCGTCCTGGGACCTCAAACTTGCGGGAGTAAGACAAACTCCAAATTGAGGTTTTGTGATTTGAACAGGTGCCTCTGGAGTGCAGGAAAGTCCATTTAATTTTGACTTGAATACATGGTCACAGCAGGATTGCACAAATTCTACCAAAGACTCCAAACCACCCTTCCCCTTTTGCTCCATCAGAACATGTATATTGTAGAATTCTACGTTCATGATCTGTTGATCAGAACATTGAGTGTAGAGAGAAAGTTGCAAGCCTTAAAAGTTCTGTCCCATATAGGCCTATATATTTGTTTATTATTTTTGCTTTATTATGTTTGCAGATAAAAAGAGGTGAGACAGAGTTATATTACATAGTTGCTTTGAATTGCTCGTGACTGAAATATGCAACTTTGCTCAAAGATTAATGCACTGCATCTTATCTGCAAAGTTTACATTGTATGCGTTGGTTTGTTGATTTGATAAAAGTCACTAGTCTTGATATATTTCCTTTGGTCCCCACCAAGTCGCCGACATGCCAACATATCTAGTAATGGAGACAATTGGGTGTGAGTAATAATTTAGATTCATTTGGTCAGATCATTTTCATGTGATGATAATTTGTCATTTTTAGTCCTTGATGTAAGTAAATTAATGACTCGGTGTCCTTTGCTCCTACCCCCCCCCCCAAAAAAAAAAATTCCCTAATTAAGCAAAATAATATAGATTGCATGTTTCGGAAGTCGTAGATTGTCTTGGTATCAAAGTTATGTCACATTGGGGAAATCAGAGACAGGAAGATGGGCTAAGTCAATTAATACCCTAGATAACGCGAGCCTGTCATTTGTCACACAGTCCAGTCAACAGAGGCCTTTGGGAATATATTGAAGGGGAACACATGTCCGGGCAATCGTTGGGAAGGTTCACATGCTTTCAGTGCACAACCTTGGCTAGAAGTCGGGTGACGTTTGAAACAAGCATCTGTCCCCAAGTCTGTCTATCTGTCAGGGCATAGTTGTTCTGTCGGACTCTGACACGATGGGTCGATTGACATTGTCTCTGTTTTTCTTCCGTTCCTTTGTGCAGTGTGACGAGTCGGAAGACGAGGATCAATGCGCCATCAGCAACAAGTGGAAATACATGCGGACCAACAGGCGATGGTCGCGCCGCATGACGGGCGAGGAGTTCCCGGAGTTGGAGCTGACGTCGCCGCCTCTCGACACGTGCCCGATTCACATCCACACTCAAACGAGGCTGAACAGCAGTCACGAGAGTGTGACGACAACGGACAGTGAGCGAAACGAGGGTTACACAAGTACTAGCAGCTTTGACAGCCCGGCTGTTGTCAAAAAGGTCTACGTGAAGCGTATGCAGGCGGACTCTCGGATAACGCCTTCAGCATCCAGCCAAAGTTTGCCTGTGACGAACACTGAGTATAAAACCTCCACACCACTAAATGGTGGAGGGGACCTGAACGGTCCACGCAGCACCATCATACAGATTTCATCACCGATTTCGGTGAGGAAAGCCGCTGCACCTGACATGAATGGGAATGGGATTTCGGCGAAAGGTGATCGAATGAAGGGCGCGAAAAGTTTTCTCAAGCGATTGGACAGTCTGAAGGGTCGCAGGGGTGGTAGCCAGCGGAGGAAACATAAGTCTGGAGAAAATCTAGTCATTAGTGGACCCATGGTGTCTGAAACAGGCACACTGCAGAGAAAGATTGAATTGTTTAATTGTATTGATCTAGACACTGCTAAAACTGAGAACTTGAAATATCCCCCGCATTCGTTAGTAACACCTCCCGCTAGGAGAAGGAATCATCCCAATGGTAGAAGACAAAACAATCGGAAACGAATGGGACGAGTCTTCTCAGAACCCAGCTCACCCACGCAACATAGGAAATTTAGCTTTGATATTGCCAAGCACTTAGAAGAAGCAACAATTGTTTTATCACAGAAAATTGACAATAACAATGACAGTAAGAGTTGTGAAGATGTATTTATGAGCGATGCTGACGAGTCATGTTTTGATTTTGAATCATTATTGAAAGTAGAGAACAAGAGGGGTGTTGACAATCGCATCCCGTCGGAGCGAAGTTCAAATAATACGGGTACGACGGGACGAAGTGGTCTCATCAGTAGTAGTAGCAATGATTCGAGTCAGGGTCACTACGGAGACGTATGGCAATCGCAAGAGCTCATCACGTCCCCGCTGGGCGACATCAGTCCCACGGACACCGTGCAGCGATTGCGCAGTCCAAGCATGTACGACAATATGCCCCAGGCCTTGCACTCAAGTCTGGATAACCTACCAAACGCTGAAATAGAGGTAGCGGAAACAGAACTTATGCGACAAATCTACAACCTCAAAAACATTGGCCATCTTGGCAGCCCTCTTGAAGTGCCACGTTTCAAATAGACGTAGCGTCAGCGTGTCGACCTGCACGGAACTTGACGCAAACAACTCACAAACGGGGAATGGTAATCGGCAATCGCAGAAGGAAATTGAAGTAGAGAAACTAGACATTCTGAGTAATATCAGCAGACTTTTGATCAAAGAGAAGCAACAAGAGGCTGCCCTAGAACCAACCAGGACTGTAAACCGACGGCTAACCAGAGATCGCAGCAACAGTTTGCCAAATGCCGGACCTGAGGGGATAAGGGAAAGCATGATCGCGGCAGATGTGGATCCCGAACTTGAAGCAGAAGTGATGGGACTCAGTTCGGAGCTGGAGAGGCTGTTGAATGGAATTAATGAAAGTATACATGAACTAGAAGAAAATATCAAAAGAGCAGGTGAGTGAAAATTAGTGTCAATTGTTAGGTTTTTTTTCCAGAAAAAAATAATTCTCATTTCACCTGTATGCCAGAGGGGCTGTACTGCCCTACAAACTCTATAATTTTAATGCCCCTTTAGCAGAAAGGTATACAAATGTAATTTCTTCTATTAATATAGTATGTAATTTGTAATGAAATACAGTATACTGAAATACATTATATTTTGTGGCACAAATTTTTGGTCCAAGGGCGATAGTAAATGACTCGTGAATAAACATGACATTTCAATTTATAGACCTATATATATTTGTTTTCAGCTATGTGAGAATAGTAAGTGTAGGCCCTACATGATGATACAAAAATTAAGATAAGCTCAAGACAGCACTCGTAGCTCATACCAAGAATTATACAGTATGCAAGGAAATCAAATGCACCTGATGAAATTGAAAATTATCCTGAAATTCAAACCGATTTTGATTCATGCATAGAACTACTGAGGAAGTTGGCCCGCTAAGGTCACATGTAGGTCTTTGTGGTTGACTTGTTTTGCAAGTGGTGATGATTTCAGGTGATAAATTTGTAGATATTATAAGCATGACAACTTGCCAGGGTTTGAGTCATCCTCCTATATGACACACTCCTAACCATTAACTGTCACAAATTAATTCAAAACAGTGACATGTCAATCTAATCTGGCCTCTCATCTGTATTTCTTGACATACTAGGTGATAGTAGTGTGTCATCAGCATCATCACACTTATCATCTCCCGTCGGCTCCCAAGTGTCTTCACCCTACGCCTCCCCGCTTCCGTCGCCCGTCGCCTCCCCCGATGACTTCACGTACAAGCCGGAGGAGCAGGAGGACACCGGTATCGGCGGGCTGTCGACGGGGCAAGACACGACCAGCGAGCAGGACACCACGGGATCCAACGAAGATGCGCCGATGGAGAAAGTGGAGAAGTCGCCGTGGAAGGAGAGGAGAGACTCGGGAGTGGGGAACTCT
>JZLH01S0303768.1:21350-34824 GCA_001188425.1 Eucidaris tribuloides | reverse complement strand
TCATCACGTCCCCGCTGGGCGACATCAGCCCACGGACACCGTGCAGCGATTGCGCAGTCCAAGCATGATGACAATATGCCCCAGGCCTTGCACTCAAGTCTGGATAACCTACCAAAACGCTGAAATAGAGGTAGCGGAAACAGAACTATGCGCAAATCTACAACCTCAAAAACATTGGCCATCTTGGCAGCCCTCTTGAAGTGCCACGTTCGAATAGACGTAGCGTCAGCGTGTCGACCTGCACGGAACTTGACGCAAACAATTCGCAAACGGGGAATGGCAGTCGGCAATCGCAGAAGGAAATTGAAGTGGAGAAACTTGACATTTTGAGTAATATCAGCAGACTTTTGATCAAAGAGAAGCAACAAGAGGCTGCCCTAGAACCAACCAGGACTGTAAACCGACGGCTAACCAGAGATCGCAGCAACAGTTTGCCAAATGCTGGACCTGAGGGAATAAGGGAGAGTATGATCGCGGCAGATGTGGATCCCGAGCTTGAAGCAGAAGTGATGGGACTCAGTTCGGAGCTGGAGAGGCTGTTGAATGGAATTAATGAAAGTATACATGAACTAGAAGAAAATATCAAAAGAGCAGGTGAGTGAAATTATAGTGTCAATTGTCAGTATTTTTTCCAGAAAAAAATAATTCTTGTTTCACCTGTATGCCAGAGGGGCTGTACAGCTGTACAAACTCTTTAATTTTAATGCCCCTTTAGCAGAAAGGTATACAAATGTAATTTCTTCTGAAATATGGTATGTAATTTCTAATGAAATACAGTATATTTTGTGGCACAAATTTTCGGTCCAAGGGCGATATATATTTGTTTTTAGCTGTGTGAGAATAGTAAGTGTAGGCCCTACATGATGATACAGAAATTAAGTTAAGCTCAAGACAGCACTTGTAGCTCATACCAAGAATTATACAGTATGCAAGGAAATCAAATGCACCTGATGAAATTGAAAATTATCCTGAAATTCAAACCGAATTTGATTCATGCATAGAACTACTGAGGAAGTTGGCCTGTTAAGGTCACATGTAGGTCTTTGTGGTTGACATGTTTTGCAAGCGATGATGATTTTAGGTGATAAATTTGTAGATATTGCAAGCATGACAACTTGCCAGGGTTTGAGTCATCCTCCCATATGACACACTCCTAACCATTAACTGTCAGAAATTAAATCAAAACAGTGACATGTCATCTAATCTGGCCTCTCATCTGTATATCTTGTCATACTAGGTGATAGTAGTGTGTCATCAGCATCATCACACTTATCATCTCCCGTCGGCTCCCAAGTGTCTTCACCCTACGCCTCCCCGCTTCCGTCGCCCGTCGCCTCCCCGGATGACTTCACGTACAAACCGGAGGAGCAAGAGGATACGGGCATCGGCGGGCTGTCGACGGGGCAAGACACGACCAGCGAGCAGGACACCACGGGATCCAACGAAGATGCGCCGATGGAGAAAGTGGAGAAGTCGCCGTGGAAGGAGAGGAGAGACTCGGGGGTGGGGAACTCCCTGACACGACCGAACAGGTGATGATTCATGCGGGATTCCGCACTTGTCTGATTCAATGCTTCCTACCGCACGCAGAGATAAGAATGCTAACGACATTCCCAGTGATTTTAATGGCTCGATGTGATCAATACCGCACAGTAGGCGCTGCGCTTCCAATTCGCAAACCTCCCACACAAACGCACAAACACAAGTTGAGTCACATCCAGCCATTCATCTTACAATTATATGAATTATTGTAGAAACACGCATCTGGTGTTGTGTTTCGTTCTGTTTACAAGTGAATCTTTCCTGAAAATTAGCTTGTTTCATCAACACAAAGCACAAGGAAGACACAAAGTCATTCCAATTCAAAACAGCAATTTGATCATCATTTATATGCTGCCCTGTAGTCCCACTCACTGACTTCCCTGCTGTGCTACTCCAATCGATAAATTATCTCATTTTCATTGAAACACTGCAATCCTGGTGCAGGCTCCTTACCACATTAACCTGTCGATGACCCCACCACTGCTCTAGCCCTTCTGTCTGTAGGTCAGTCACACACCAGCTGTGAGGGACGACAATTGGCCCTTACATACCCTTAGGATTTTACATGTCATTAGTCTGGTAGGGCTTGGCCCTCGTTTACTACATGTAGTTCGTGCTGCCTGGTGTCAGTCACCTAAAGAATGGACTACCCGCCGTTCGTTAATCAACATCTCGGAGAAGTCGATCGATGAACCGCCGGCACGTCTCGCCAGCTACAATGTGCCACTTTGTAGCCGGTTATGATATGTACACAGACTTGTCAGAATGCCTTCTCAGTTACATATTCAGAATTACCGACAAGGGTTTGTTCATTAAAGTGTTCATATAAAGAATCTCTTTGTTTTATGGCATGTAAATTGACCCACTGAGTATATTTGGATAGGGGTACAATTTATTTGATAATGTACATGAGAATACAAATTAATACACACAAAAAATAACCTTCACCCCACCCCAAAAAATAAAAAAGAATAGAAATGAAAAAAGAAAGAAAGAAAGAAACACACACATACACAAATAAAACAAATATTTCTAGCGTTAATAAAGATCTAACAGGGGGCTTATTTCAAGCACCCCTTTCCCGTCAAGATTGTGAACTTTTCAACCCAGCAGAGATCCAAAATCTTGGCACTGCATCGCATCTGTCAGCATGTATCGGAGTAAAACAAATACAAGACAAAATTAAAAACAAATGCATATCAACAACTGCAAATGCTTTGGATCCGTCTGTTTTATTTAGATTTGAAAAGGAAAAGAAAATCTAATGTCATGCTTCATATAAACTTGAATTAAATAAAGAAAACTTGTAAACTGTGACCTCTCAGCTTAGTATGAACTCTCTAATTCTGTTTAAATTACATTACAAACGGAATACTTTTTGATATAAATCACACAACAGAAATACTTGGTGATATATAGTCTCAATAAAATCCCACTTTGACCATTTTCATTTTTATGGCTCTTTTTGTAACAAGCTGAAATTGATTTGGAATTGGATGCTTGTCTTATATTGTTGCCACTCCAGCTATTTGAAAATTGCCTGAACTTCGTGAAAGGTGTCCGCAGGTACCTGTCGTAAATTACTCCAAACTTGGGGAACAATCAAAATTCCCCAAACGACATAACTTGGTGAAAAGGCCAGTGTGAATTTAATCACAGTGTGGAATTTATGAGGGTCACTTGAGTTATTGTTATGGAGAGTGGTTGGTTTGACTTTCAGCGGTGAACTCAGATCAACTCCAAAAAGTGAATCTACCCTACTTAGGTGGTTGAGGTCATGATAACATTCTACAGAGCAAGATATCTGAGTCGGCTGAAATAATGACATTTTGGGATTCTGCACACTTGATATTTCTTGTAGTATTGTTCTGTTAAGATATATCTTGATTTGGTTTGTCTTTAGATTATCAGTAATGTCCAGTACAAGTATTTTTAAAGAAAAGGCTTCTGTGAAAAAGTAAATAAAATTATTAATAAAAAAATTCCTTTGATTTGATAGAAATAAAGGTCTGTTAGTTCTAAAAATGTTGATATTACCGGTAAACTTATTCCTGATTCCATCTGATATCTAATAGCACAAAACCAAAATCAAATAATTGCTCTTGTTCGGTAGTAATTTAACAAGACGTGGCTCACTACACCTGTTTCATTAATTTAAATTCTTAATGATCAATATTTCTTTTAAATTGTATTTTCTTCTCCAGTACATTGGGAAATATTGTGCATTACATAAATGTATGCACTACAACAGAGATTAACCCCTCGCTTTGATGAGAGCCCTGTGTCGAGTCCTGTGCAAAATCAAAAATTACAATCTTTAAATCACCTTTCCAAACTGTTTGGTCTCCATCCCTCCACACCCAGCGTTATTTCTGGCCATTCCACCTCTGAACTCTGTGTTGTTAATTGAGGTCACGGTTGGGGTCACTCTCGGACAAACCTGACAGGTCTGTTGGGCCTTTTCTCGGGTAGGGTGGCCCCAAATGGCACCATCCAATCCCCCCTCTGGGCCTGTGAGGCCTTTTAAATCTCTCCAAGTACACGGCCGTGCATGGCAAACCCTGTTTTCAAACCCTCGGCGATACCGGTGTTCCACTGTCGCAAACAGCCGATCTACATTGTCGAAATCTGTGTGGCTAAACAGGCAACATGACAAAAGTCAATGTATTAGTGGACTACCAGGGTGTATTGTTGCATTGCCAATTGGGGCATGAAATTTAAGATTTCCTTTTACCTTCGTACAGTAAAGATTGTATACAATAGGCAGTAGACTACTTTTTTTGGTTCATCTGAACTCTGCAACGTTTTAATAAAATGGATGACAAAAGCAATAAATATTGAAGCATAAAGCAGATTGTAAACTTGGCAGCAAGATCTGTTTTGAATGCCAAATTATAAAATTTGACCCAGATATGTGAGTGAACTGTTACTCAAATATTTTGTCATTTTTTCCTGGCACGTGTTACTTCTGCTTTGTCATTTGTCGTGTCTAGTTAAATTAGGAAGATAACTCCTGTAGCTGTTCAAATGTGCCATTTACCAGTTGTATGCAGTTCTGTATTCATGTGAGCTTTGCAATTATTTAAATTTTATCATTTGAAGAAAAAACAAAAGAAATGTTAAGAAATGGGCTCATTTGACAGAAAGCCTTCAGCTGCTAAAATTTTTGGAGATTTTTATTATATTGTTATTTTTTGGTAACATATTGGTTCAACTCCAAAGTGGGTATTAATTCCATTATTGTATTGTCCTTTAAACTGGCAAACTGTACACAATTTTGGGAACGTGGAACTCCTACTCTTTGAGCTTGTGAGAAGATGTAGAAAAAAAAAAGAGATCTCAGATGCGAGAGAGAAAGAGAAACAGAATGAAAGGCACCAGACTGACCCAATTTCTGTATCAAAATACCCGTGAGGTATTAGCAGTTTGCAAATTTATAAGCCCCATTATTGTAACGCTTATCACGTTACCCTTATGGGAGCCAGGATGACCTTGGCCTAACTTCTCTTTATATGCTTGTAACTTGTAAGACGGATATTTAGACTATTCCGTTACCATCGCTGTTTGGCCCAGATATCTCAGTTTGGTGAATGGAACTGATTTGATATGTTCAAAAAAAAGAGAAACAGTAAAGAATACGGATTAAAGAGCTTAGTAGTGACAGATTGGTTCTTTTGGCCATATAGAAATTGTGTTCTTGCAATTGAGGAAAAAGCGACTGTGAAGTAAACTGTGGTCCTGATATATTTTCTCGTGAGGCAGATCATTACTAGATAGTTACTCTAGATTCTAAATGTTAATTTGTTTTTTCCTGGCATTTAAAACCAGTTACATGAAACTCAAAATAATGAATTTGCATATAAATTGGATTTAAATTGAGGAGGGGTTTAACAGAACTGTCTTCGGTCATTTAAATTTTCCTCATTTGCTTCATTCATTGTTTTTTAGATTGATATCAATTTTACTCAATTTGTTGAATATTTCAGTCTTCAATTATGTTCAGTTGTTTGAATTAAAAGCAGAAAACAGTGTTCATGGGATGTTGATGGATGCAGTGTACTTACAAGCAGATTGGTTCAACCTTTAGCATGTCATTAATGGATTTTATGTTGCATATCCATCAATTAAGAACCTTAATTCTTTTGAAATTGCCAGATTGATGGAGTAAATCCTTGACTTAATGTAAGTCTGGTGGGTAGAAATGCACCCTATGGTATACTTCAACCATCACCTCAGTTCATTGCCCTCAGTGGCATGTTGGAGAAAAAGGTCAAATCCGTTTGCTTGCCATTATATATTCATTTTGTTTGTAGGCCTGCATTATATTGATTTGTTGGTGTGTTTGTGTGTATCCTCAGTTGGACAAAAACTTTGGAAAAAAATTGGGCCATAATGAATTTCAAGAGTATTTTTCTTCTCGTACTCATTTGTCTTACAGTTATTGACATGCCCGCCTCTGGTGTGTACAGGTCCACATCATAACAAACAAATCATGGTATTGTTTCAACTGACCCACATCTGTGCCACCTACTATGATAATGGATCATGTCCTCTGTCCCCCTCCCCTTCCCCTCCTGTACACCCTCTGCTCCCCCTGAAACCCCTCCACTTCCCCTCCCCCAAGTTAAACACTGGCAAGGCCAATATGTTGAATATATCAGAGTGCTTATTTGGAGGTGGTACACTTCCCTCTTTTTTCTCAACTACATACCCCATCCCCATTACCAAATTGATTTGGTCGCCCATTACTAACAGTATCAAGCTTCAAATGATACTAACAAAACTGCTTGATGTTTGCAGAAATGGGTCTTGAACTTGAAAGGAATTTTGTGTACATTTAGTCAGGGCTGTTGATAAATATTTGGGTTGCCAATTGGGCTTTGTTTGCCGTGACCCCTACACTAAATGGTGGTGAATGTGATGGTCGTTCTTCAGTTTTGTGTATCTCCTTGAGTTCTTTCATAAAACAAGCCCAAAATTTGAACTTTTGAAGCTAGGTATCTGGAGCAAGAAGACGTATCACATCTCATGATTAATAGATTCCATTAACACTTTAAAAGAAATATATAAAGTGGAAAGAAATACACCATATATCAAAAAATGTGTTTCTTACATCCATCATGGTAAATATTATTACGGAATAAACTTTTAAAAATCAGTTGTTTATAACTTAAAATGTCTATGATAGTCGTTCTTCAATTTTGTTGATACCCTGGGATTTTTCTATGAAAAGTAAAAAAAAAATAGAGGGATTTAAAGATGGGTATTTGAAGTAAATAAACAATATACACTTCATTTCAAAGGGAGGAAAAATACACCAGATTTCAAGCTGTGTCTTAGGACTAGGAGCCTGAGGTGAATCTTAAAGAATGAAAGAACTTAGTTGTTTATAACTTTTGGATATGGAAACAATTGTTTAGAACCTGGGAGGGGAATGTGATCCCAAACAATTCCAGAAATAGCTACAAATTTAACCTGCATCTGACTGAAATTTCATCTCAACTTTACTCCATGAAAAGAAATAGGACAGATCTTTTTGGAAGCTTTGTTTAAATTAATCATGATTGGTTTATTCATGAATTTTAATTGTATTTGGTAGGCTATCATGCCATGGTTTGCCTATGAAACGTGTTTGTGGGACATACTAATGCAGGATTGCGTGTCTAATGTTGTTAGTCTTGAATCTTTTCATGCATTCCAAATTACCCCCCTCAAATCTTCTTTTAAAACCAACAGAGTAAATCTGGCAAAACTACCACGGTAGCTGGAAATTGCCATTCCCCTGCCTGACTGTCGCCAACATTGCCTGGCTGATTGTCTTTTAATTCAGCCAAGAGATACATTTGTAATTGTTCTTATTCACTGGTGTACTTGAGGAATCAGAAAGTTCAGGGCTAGAGACAATACGATGCAGCTTGCTGGTAGACAATGTGGTTGAACGTTTTGAATCATCCAGACAATCATTATGTGTAGGCGTAGGCTTCCAGTGAAGAAACTTTCTGGTAAAAAAAATTAAAATAGAATCAGCGACGTTGCATTGTTCGATGGAGACAGACTGTATTTTCAGTGAAATGGATCCAACATGGATCAATAAGCATGGTCTTGAGTTGCATTTAATTGGTTTGGACATGCACATGTGTACAAAAGTCAATTGTGTCATAAAAACAGAGCACATAATTAATTTTTATTGATTTTAGATTATGAAACACAATGTATAGTAATAAATAACACCAGTGTGCTCATATTTTGAGAGATAAATTTACATGTACATATCCTAATTTGATATGCATATTCAGGTCTGTTGTACTTTTTCAGTGATGAAATAGTGGTTAGCCGACAAAAGTACACATGCCTCGTTCACGGTGACATTGAATGGCATGATTAGCCTACCAAATACAATTAAAATTCATGAATAACCAATCATGATTTAATTTAAACAAAGCTTCCAAAAAGATCTGTCCTATTTCTTTCATGGAGTTAAAGTTGAGATGAAATTTCAGTCAGATGGCAGGTTAAATTTGTAGCTAATTTCTGGAATTGTTTGGATCACATTCCCCTCCCAGGTTCTAAACAATTTTTCCATACCCAAAAGTATAAACAACTAAGTTCTTTCATTCTTAAGATTCACCTCAGGCTCTAGTCGCTAAGACACAGCTTGAAATCTGTGTGTATTTTCCTCCCTTTGAAATGAAGTGTATATAATTGTTTATTTACTTCAAATACCCATCTTAAATCCTCTATTTTTTTTTTACTTTCATAGAAAAATCCCAGGTATCAACAAATTGAAAGAACGACTATCATAGACATTTTAAGTTATAAACAACTGATTTTAAAAGTTTATTCGTAATAATATTTACCATGATGGATGTAAGAAACACATTTTTTGATATATGGTGTATTCTTTCCACTTTATATATTTCTTTAAATGTTAATGGAATCTATTAATCATGAGATGTGATACGTCTCTTGCTCCAGATACTAGCTTCAAAAGTTCAAATTTTGGGCTTGTTGTTTTATGAAAGAACTCAGGAGATAAAAAACTGAAGAACGACCATCACATTCACCACCATTTAGTGTATGGGTCACGGCAAACAAAAGCCCCAATTGGCAACCCAAATTTTTATCAACAGCCCTGACTAAATTACACAAAATTCCTTTCAAGTTCAAGACCCATTTCTGCAAACATCAAGCAGTTTGTTAGTATCATTGAAGCTTGATACTGTTAGTAAAGGTGCGACCAAATCAATTTGGTAATGGGGATGGGGTATGTATTGAGAAAAAAGAGGAAGTGTACCACCTCCAAATAAGCACTCTGATATATCAACATATTGGCCTTGCCAGTGTTTTAACTTGTGGGGAGGGGAATGGAGGGGTTTCAGGGGGAGCGAGGGTTTACAGGAGGGGAACGGGAGGGGGACAGAGGACTGATCCATTATCATAGGTAGGTTGGCCCAGATGTGTGGTCAGTTGAGAAACAATACCATTGATTTGTTTGTTATATGTGACCTTTGTTACACACGCAGATGGGGGCATTCAATACTGTAAGACAAATGAGTACGAGAAGAAAATACTCTATTGCAAATTGCATTATGGCCCAATTTTTTCAAAGTTTTTGTCCAACTGATGATACGACACAAACACACCAACAAATCAATTATAATGCAGGGCCTACAAACAAAATGAATATATAGATGGCGAAAACGGATTTGGACCTTTTTTCTCCAAATGCCACTGAGGGCCAATATGATGAGGTGATGTCTTGAAGTATTACCATAGGGTGCATTTCTCACCACCTACTTACTTAAGTCAAGATTTACTCCATCAATCTAGGCAATTTCTAAAAGAATTAAGGTTTTAATTGGATGGATATCCAACATAAATCCATTTAATGACATGCTAAAGTTGAACCAATCTGCTTTGTAAGTACACATGCCATCATCAACATCCCATGAACACTGTTTTCTGCTTTTAATTCAAACAACGAACATCAATGAAGACTGAAATATTCAAACAAATTGAGTAAAATTATATATCAATCTAAACAACAATGAATGAAGCAATGAGAAAATTAAATGACGAAGACAGTTCTGTTACCCCTCCTCAATTTTAAATCCAATTTTATATGCAAATTCATTTATTTTGATTTTCATGTAACTGGTTTTAAATGCCCAGGAAAAAACAAATTAACATTTAGAATCTAAGAAGTAACTATCTAGTAATGATCTGCCTCACGAGAAAATGATATCAGGACCACAGTTACTTCACAGATCGCTTTTTCCTCAATTGCAAGAACACAATTCTATATGGCCAAAAGACCATCTGTCACTCAAGCTCTTTAATCCGTATTCTTTCTGTTTCTCTTTTTTTTTGAAACATATCAAAATCAGTTCCATTCACCAAACTTGAGATATCTGGGCCAAAACAGCGATTTGTAACGGATAGTCTAAATATCCGTCTTACAAGTTACAAGCATATAAGAGAAAGTTTAGGCCAAGGTCGATCATGGCCTCCCATAATGCGTTAACGTGGTGATAGCAGTTACAATAATGGGGCTTATAAATTTGGCAAAACTGCTAATACATCCGTGGTATTTTTGATACATAAATTGCGGTCAGTCTTGGTGCCTTTCATTCTTTTCTTCTTTCTCTCTCGCCATCTGAGATCTCTTTTTTTTTTCCTACATCTTTCACATAGCTCAAAGGTAGGAGTTCCACGTTCCCAAAATTGTGTACAGTTTCAGTTTAAGGACAATACATAATGGAATTAATACCACTTTGGCGTTTGAACCAATATGCTTACCAAAAAATAACAATTAATAAAAATCTCCAAAAATTTTTAGCAGCTGAAGGCCTTTCTGTCAATGAGCCCATTTCTTAACATTCTTTTGTTTTTTTTCTTCAAATGATAAATTTAAATAATGCAAGCTCCACGATGCTACAGAACTCATTTAACAACTGCGTAAATGGCACATTGGTTGAACAGCTACAGGCAGTTATCTTCTAATTTAACTAGACACGACAAATGACAAAGCAGAAGTAACACTGTGCCCAAGGAAAATGACAAATATTTGAGTAACAGTTCACTCACATATCTGTCGGTCAAATTTTATGAATTTGCATTCAAAACACGATCTGCTGCCAAGTTTACAATCTGCTTTATGCCTTTCAATATTCATTGGCTTTGTCATCCCATTTATTAAAAACGTTGCAGAGTTCAGATGAACCAAAAAAGTTAGTCTACTGCCTATTGTATACAATCTTTACTGTTACGAAGGTGGTAAAGTAAATCTTATTTCATGCCCCAATTGGGCAATGCAACAATTTTAACACCCTGGTAGGTCCACTAATACATTGACTTTTTAGTCATCGCTTGCCTGTTTAGCCACACAGATTTCACAATGTAGATCGCTGTTTTGCCGACAGTGGACACCTGGTAGTCGCCGAGGGTTTGAAACGCGGTTTGCCATGCACGGCCGTGTACTTGTAAGAGAATTAAAGGCCTCACGGCCCAGAGGGGGATTGGGATGGTGCCATTGGGGAACCGCTACCCGAGAAAATGCCCACAGACCTGTCGGTTTGTCGAGAGTACCCAACCGTTTGACCTCAATTTAACAACACAGAGTTCCCTGAGGTGAATGGCCCAGAAATAACGCGTTTTTTGGGTGTGGTAGCGATGGAGACCAAACAGTTTGGAAAGGTGATTTAAAGATTGTAATTTTGATTTTGCACAGACTCGACACAGGGCCTTCTCATCAAAGCGACTGGGGTTAATCTCTGTTTGTAGCTGCATACATTTTATGTGAATGCCACAATATTTTCCCAATGTATGGGGAGAAGAAATACAAATTTAAAGAAATATGATCATTAAGAATTTAATTAATGAAACAGGTGTTAGTTGGCCACGTCTTGTTAAATTACTACCGAACGAGAGCCAATTAATTTGATTATTTGGTTTTGTGCTATTAGATATCAGATTGCGAATCAGGAATAAGTTACGTAATTATTCAATATTTTAAACTAACAGACCTTTATTTCTATTTCAAAATCAAATGCGAATTTTTTTTATTAATAATTTTATTTACTTTTCACAAGAAGCCTTTCTCTAAAAAATACTTGTAACTGGACATTATGATATCTACAAAGACAAACCCAAATTCAAGATTATTCTTAAACAGGAACAAATACTACAGAAATATCAACGTGTGCAGAATCCCAAAATGTCATTATTTTAGCCAGACTAGATATCGTTGCTCTGTAGAATGTTATCATGACCTGCAACCACTAGTAGGGTGGACTCACTTTTTGGAGTTGATCTGAGTTCACCGCTGAAGTCAAAACCAACCACTCTCCATAACAATACTCAAGTGACCCTCAATTAAATTTCCTAGACTGACTGAATTAAATTCACACTGGCTTTTCACCAAGTTCTATGTCGTTTGGGGAATTTGGATTGCTTCCCCAAGTTTGGGTGTAATTTACGACAGGTACCTGGCGCGAACCTTTTCCGAGTTTCAAGCAATTTAATAGCTGGTAGGGCAACAATATAAGAACATGCATCCAATCCAAATCAATTTCAGCTTGTACAAAAAGAGCCATAAAAATGAAAGTGCGTCAACAGTGGATTTTATTGGAGAACTATATATCAGCAAAGTATTTTCTGTTGGTGATTTATTTATCAAAAAGTATTTCAGTTGCTAATGTTAATTTAAACTAGAATTAGAGTGTTCATACTAAGCTGAGAGGTCACAGTTTACAAGTTTTCTTATATTTAATCAAGTTTATAATGAAGCATGACATTAGATTTTTCTTTTCCTTTTCAAATCTAATAAAACAGACGGAATCCAAAGCATTTGCAGTTGCTTGATATGCATTCGTTTTTTAATTTTGTCTTGTATTGTTTTACTCGATACATTGGCTGACAGAGCGATGCTAGTGCCATAGATTTTTGGATCTCTGCTGGGTTGAAAGTTCACAATCTTGACGGGAAGGGGTGCTTGAAATAAGCCCCCTGTTAGATCTTTTTAACCGCTAGAAATATTTGTTTTATTTGTGTACTGTGCTGTGTTTTCTTTCTTTCTTTCTTTTATTTCTATTCTTTTTTATTTTTTGGGGTGGTGAAGGTTATTTTTTGTGTGTATTAATTTGTATTCTCATGTAATATCATTCAATAAATTGTACCCTATCCAAATATACTCAGTGGCGTCAATTTACATGCCATTAAAACAAGAGATTCTTTATATGAACCGTTAATTGAAAACCCTTTGTCGGGTAATTTTGAATATGTAACTGAGAAGCATTCTGACAAGTCTGTGTTAATATCACACCGCCGCTACAAAGTGGCCACATTGTAGCTGGCGAGACGTGCCGGCGGTTCATCGATCGACTTCTCCGAGATGTGAACGAACGGCGGGTAGTCCATTCTTTTGTGATGACACCAGGCAGCGACGAACTATGTAGTAAACGAGCGCCAAGCTCCAGGACTAATGACATGTAAATCCTAAGGGTATGTAAGGGCCCAATTTCGTCCTCACAGTGGTGTGTGACTGACTACGACAGAAGGGCTAGAGCAGTGGTGGGGTCTCGACAGCGGTTATGGCTGTAAGGAGCCTGCACCAGGATTGCAGTGTTCTTCATGAAATTGAGTAATTTTACTCGATTGAGTAGCACAGCAGGGAAGTCAGCTGAGTTGGGACTCAGCGGCAGCATATAAATGATGATCAAATTGCTGTTTTTGAATCGGAATTGATTTGTGTCTTCCGCTGTGATTTGCTGTTGATGAAAACAAGCTAATTATTCAGAAAGATTCACTTGTAAATCAGAACGACACAACAACCAGATGCGCGTGTTTCTTACAATAATTCATATAATTGTAAGATGATGGCTGGATGTGACTCAACTTGTGTTTGTGTGTTTGTGTGTTTGTGTGTCTCCTT
>JZLH01S0303768.1:0-13815 GCA_001188425.1 Eucidaris tribuloides | reverse complement strand
GTATGAAATCCCATCACAGCTGATGGATAGATTAGTTATCCCCAAACCCTAGCGCCCGTAGGTACTGAAAGGGTAGGATCATCACCCAAATCTGTGTGTGCACTTGTTGACCCCAGCTAGGGTGAAGGTGGGAAGTAACAAGAGTCTCACCAAGATTGGTGATGTTTATTCTTGAGTTTTATGGAGAGAGAGAATGATAACACGACCTTGAGGCATGTACTGATTGACCCTGCTAACAGCTTAAAGGTACACTTTGAATTTGTCTTGCTTTAATGGTCGGTTTTTTAAATGCGTACCCTTTGAGAAAGCTTGGCTTAAATCTGTCCAATGTGAATATTAATGGAGTACTTCACCTTTCACAAAGTTTTCATGAAAAAGAAACAATGGTTCATGAAAAACAACAATTGCTATTACAAATTTAAATGAATTAAACTCATGTGGTGATGAGGATATTAATTTTTCTAAAAGAAGAAAAGGCCTATGATGTTAGTTCTAGATTAGTAAATGACATACTGTTAAGTTCTGATAGCTTCAATAATGCTATCAAAACTTCATGCATTTCCAGGTTCTCAGTGTTTACTGAGTAAGCACATTGAACAGGGAAAAATAACCCTTGTCACATCAAAAAAGATTTCTGTTTCTGATAAACTTCAGTTGTCAATGACATATAATGGTAATATGCTACAGCTTCCTAATTCATTAAGTAATAACAGCTTAGCAGCTATTGTTGGTATATTATTATGATACAAGTCATTAATTAATAATTACAAGTAGAACAAATTATGAAATATTGAGCTTGTAAATATTCAGATACGAATCACAGAAACTATAAAGCAGGGTAATGAAAAACCAATAGTTACAGGCATTCATTTCCCTAGAAATAAATCCCAAGATAGATTCCCCCATTGTATAAAGTGAATGCCAGGAAACACTCTCCCCTAGGCATATTATTTTAGGAAATAAGCACATGAAAGAAAACAGAAAAACCAAACCAGGATTACAAGTTATTTCGGGGCCAGGAGACCACAAATTAACAGATCTGGGGGCAATGCTGTGTACTTGTTCCCGTGTTACTTCCGTCCGATGTTAATAATCTGCATAGAAAACATGTGTGATGCGTGATTAGGGAGGGTTGAGTTTCCCTAGCAATGTTATCTTTTGTCTACCAATTTTTCTAAGAGGTTTTCTTAGTGCTGTACATGGGTTTGCCCAGGTAAAGTGAATTTTGGTTTGCTGGAGTATAAACTCAGTAATGAATTTACAGGTTTTAATGATAAAAGACAGTATGATTGGTGAGGACTGTCACCTTCAATTTAGCGAAAAGGGTGTGTGCATTACCATTTGATAAAATCAAAGGAATCAAGTGGAGAACCACATCTAGGTATGTTTCTAAGAATGTGAAGCCGTGATCTATTCCTGGTACAGTGTAAGGATGTCATTTTCAAGGTATTGGAGGCATTTAGGTGTAATTCCAAGAAATCGCACACCACCCCACCCCAACACATACAGGAATCCTGCTTCACATACCATATAACCACAGATGCTTAACTGCTTAAATCTTAGTTCACTAACATTGAAAATATTTTCCATTATCTATGACCCAAGGGGAAGATTTTCTGAGAGAAAGAATTTCTAAGAGAAAGTTAACGAATCAATTGAGAGGCTTACACAATTCTACACTCCAGCTGTAACTTTAGAACAGGAAAGAAAAAATAGAGAAGAACATGAATGTTCTATTTTTATATCAAATCCTTTTTGAAGTACATGAGTAATGACAAGCATGCATCTACTGATAATACAAGTATTCTGAGTCATGCTGTCTTTAAGAAATAAGATTCATAGTCACGCTATTTGAGAAGTTCTGTATGTCTTGATAAAATTTTATCGACATGCTTGAAATTGCTTTTGCAATATTGAGTACTATTTGAGATTATATTATCTGAACAAGGCAACAGTATGCGAATGGCTAAGCCACTGGTTTCTTCTTTTGTACTTCCTTTCTGTATGAGAAAGAGAGAATCTCGTTTCAAGAAATAATGTGTTATGTTAGTTGGTGAACTTAATGTGTCATAATATTATTGTCTAATTAGAATGACCTACACTGGATGCATCTACCTCTGGAATAGTAATAACCATCTCTCTAGTTCAAATCATGCTAGATTCATTGTACCATAGTACATTACGTAGTAGTCAGTATTGTTGCCAGTCAGGAAATCATTACTTTTGATGTGTTTCCCTCATTTCCTCTCATATTTTGACAAGTATGTGTATGAAAATGAAGAAAAATGTGTGTTCTTGAGTTGAACTTGAAATAAGATGAATGTGATGATTATTGGCTGGTACTAAATGCCCATTCTAACTCTGATGGTATCTAAACAGCAGAGAATATTTTCACACAATCAAAAAGTCATTTATTGAACTGATATTTAATGTCTTTTCCAGATATACCGCTGAATCGTATAGGCCTAATATTTCTAAATGTTAAACGGATAAAGAGGACCTCCATATGAAACAATGATTGCTGTAGCTGACAGATCCACTCTGGCTGTGCTAATTAAACAACATGAATAAATTTGTATGAATGTGTCTACTAAAGTGTTTTAGAGTAAATAGTAATTTTGCCTTTTTTCCTTCTACATTTAGACCTTTTCAGATCAGCAACTTGTCTGTCAGTCAGCTGATGATTCTAACGCAAGCTATCCCTCCTGAAACTGACTGCTGTCATGGAGCGTTACTCGGTGACACATCGGAGTGGATGGGACATGGTAAGAAAACATGTTTGTTTCCTAAAAATATATTTCTTGTGGCTTAGGCGCTGTTCAAGCGCTCTCCTAAAGCGAACCGTACCGCTCCAGAAGCGTGCCAGGGAGGACCACCTCCCGAATGTGGTCCTAGAGCGTGCCAAGGCGAACTGTACCTGTACGCGGCCAACACCTGAACACATTCAGCAATACTTTAACGTGTGATTCCCTCAGATTAAGAGAGTAAAGCGTACCAAATTGGTTACCTCGAGGCACGCTTCCCACATTTTTGCCTAAACACTCGCAAATGAACCACTCTTGGCATGGTACGGCATTGGTGTTGGCAGCGGTCGGTATGGTAGGTTTCGTCTCAAAGCGCCTTGAACAGGCCCTTAGTTCTTAGCTAAGCCGTTTAATGTAACCTTAAGTGTGTTTTCCTCTGACTTGGCCCATCACTGAATATTTCAAGTAAACGCAAACCCAAAAGAAGAGAAAAAAACCTCCTGTACATTTGGGCTAATATAATTACGATGGAGAACAACTAAGTATAATAAATGAATAGCTTTTTTTATAGGCACATTCGTGTTCCCCCCATTGGGATGCGGCTTAATGTAATAAGTATATTAGTCTACAAGGAATATTTTCAAATTTGAATACCACAAATCAGATATCTGAGAAAAACTCTTCATAAATGAACAGGTATTTCCCAATTGTGGCTATAAGCACTAGAAATAAAAGAATTCACTTGGCTTGGTAGGTGATTTGTGAGGTTTGTAATGTATGAAATTAAACACAAAAGTGCATATTTTAAAAATTTGGTGGCAGTATTCATTTATGTAATGGATGTAATGCCAATATTTGTTTGAATTAGTTGGATGTTAATGAATCTGAATTGCGAATATCTACCATTACCAAATGAGATGAATTTACTGTTAACTTGTAGTTAATTTTGGAAGTTTATCAGTTGAGCTCGTCTTGGTTGCAGTATTCACTGCATCTCATGGCCAACATTGTTTGTGTACAGTTCGTGTGAGTGAGTCATGGACTAATGACTTTGAATGTGAATATTTTCATCGCAGGACGTTTGACTAGATAACTCTGTAGGCCTATATGGTGAGAACTGATGATATAGGCCTATTATCCAGGCCTTAACCTGTGGAATGATTTTAGAGAAGTCACAACACCACCCCTCAGGAATTGAAAGCTAACCGAGATAGTGAGTGACTGAGTTAGTGGCGACCACCTCCAGTGTCGTTTAGCCTGGCAACAGAATACATAATAATAACTAGTTGAAGCGACTTCCCCAGAATATTCAACTTGATCAGCGTGGGTGGTTTGTCCATGACGAAATGTGGCTCTTCTTGCCTCACACTGGAGTGGATAATTGGGTTGATGATAAATAAATCATCTGCTCAAAGTTAAGATAGAGCGAGAGGGGAATTGCCCGCTCATCTGTGCGGGCAATGATGTGTATGTCAAGTTTGCTCAGGCTCTGGCCACTGATGATTTATTCATTCAATTGTCAAGTGGGTGGGTTTGGATCATTCAGGAAAACTATCTCCTGTATAAAAGTTTTCGCCCTATACAAGTAGTGAGAACAACTTTTTAATGTTGTTTGTTTGTGTTCTGTCTAAAAAATAACAACTTTGGTCTGATCTTGATGGAGTAAATAGCATATTTCTAGATCACACAGTGATTGAGTCATCCTCAGTCAATCAGTAGTTTTTCCAATCCAACGCCTATCATGAAATATGACGTGTCTGTGACGTCAGTAACACGTTTGTTGTGTATTTGTGGCTGTGCAGACATTGGGCACAGTCGCTAGAAGCTGTTAAGAAATTGAAGTTGATTTTATGTTTTTCAAAGAACCTTTGTTTATTTTTTGTGAGGAGGGGTGGGGGTGTTCTTTTGATTACTTAATTGTTGGGCCTGTGAAAAAATTTGCTGTAAGTTTTCTACTTCACCAAAAATATTATTTGGTTTATTCAATTCAATTGAAGTTATAGATTTACTCTGTCTAACTGTTAATCAAAGCATAAGTTATCTACCTGCCAAGATTCCATACATGTTAACCACATGATTTCATTCCACAATGACAGTAAGCAGAAACCCTCCAAAAAGGAAAATTAAACGCCTATTCCTACAATGGTATACCTTATTGTTTCCTGTTTCAAAGAGGACAGATGCTTCTTGAGCTTAAAATAAACAGATAATAGAATAGACTAGACAGAGAGAGCCAAGTGTACGCGGGGGGGGGGGGGGGGGGGGGCGGGCACTTTAGTATTAATTGTGTGATACGTATGTGCCCGCGGTTGTGAGAAGCTCTCTCTGGCCCCCATTTTCAGCACAAATTTCCGGTTCCATGCCGCATCTCAATTTCAGAAGTCACAAGAGAAAAATTTTGATTTTTCCAGTTCAGAGACTCCCAAATTTTGCCGTTTCACGCTGCTGATTTTTCACTCGGCCGTAGCCAGAGGCATTGCCTTTTCTAGAACTTCGCCGCGTTGCAGTTGCCAGAACAGTACAATGTGAGCTTGTGAGGTTTCTCGAACTACCTTAGCTGCAGTTCAGAGACCCATTTTTCGGCTTTCAAGCCCGTTCCAGAGCCCTGATTTTCGATTTCGGGTGGGACACATCAGTTAATCACTTTGTAAGTCGAGTGCCCCTCCGGTGAAGTGTAGAGTGATTAGATGAATCAGTGAATTGATGCACTTTGGTATTAAGGCTGGTGGCAACATTTTCTAATTTGTTTCATTCTTTTTTTTTCAGTACGATTCTCTTCATAATCATAAGAACGAATCTAATTCTTTAAATATTTTCCCCAAATGCAGGATGGTTCCCCGCTTCATGAAGAGAACAAAGGCACAAGCTACAAGGACGCCTGGTGTGTGTGTGTCCCCCCTCACTCCACTCACCTCCAGAAGAAGGCAACGCCTTCCCCAGACCATCCTCTACGCATGACGCTAAGCTCAGAGCCAGGCCACGCGAGAAACGGGGTCCTGTTCCGAAAGCGGCGGGAGTCCGCGTCCAGAATACCAGGCAGCTGAAACGAATGAACGAAGCCACCCTGGTAGGTTTGGGGGAAAAACAAGCAAGAAATTGGCAAAAGTCATTGAAAGGAGTGATGTATGGGCCAAGTCTTTGGTAGGCTGTTCCGTATCTGATGAGCAGTCTGAAATTTGCTATTTACATTATGAGACTTGTGGCACAAAAATTTCAGGTCTCTGTGTTTACTCTTTTACCTATAAATTACTTTTGAAATCTGGGTGTGTTTTATATATACTTAATTAAATTAATTTATATATAGTTCAGTCTTTGATATTATCTGTCTATCCTGAATTCATTTAATTTATGTTTGGATTTGTAATTTCTTATCATATATTTACTTTGTTTCGTACATATAATCATTCAGGATTTTGTAGATAAATTATTTCTTAATAGCATTCACAATCAAGCAACAGTATATACATGTAGAAATAAAATAATGGATATGCATTAGCTACTAGTATATATTTAACAGGTATCACATCTTGGTAAAACCACTAAATATAACACATACAAACACATCCATTCCAAAGATCATAACCAGTTAATCAATTCTTTATTTTATCTAATCATAAGCGCACGACTCAATGCAGCTATTGAAGGCTGTTGGCGTATGATGTTGCCAGAGAGTGGTTAAGAACAGTAACTTCATCAGGAGATCTCCCGGCCTCTAACTAACCTCCAAACTATCTGAAGAACAAAATTCATCAGCCTCTTCACAGTGTAAGTATAATGCATGTTTTCTTGGTGTATGTACCGTAGTGTATATGTTAGTCCATACTCTTGCCACACGATATTACGTAGATATTTCAGAAAATCTTTTAAAAATCAGGTGTCGATTTGTTTTCCCCTGTCTGTACATGTGCAATGTCGATGCAATGCGAGCTAATTACGAGAATGCCATAACTTGCATAAAAGTGCACAGAACTGGTCGTTAGAGGCTCAAGTTACCGTATTACGAAGTGACCTGCAGCTGAAAACAAGTGGGTTCAATTGTGGATATGGAATGCCGCTTGCCGCAAATTTTTCTGAACAAATACGTCTGATCTAAGCCAAATACACATTCTCGTCAAACCGTATAATCAAGCTCATTTCACAAACAAAAGGGACCATAGACATCAGCATAAACAGAACTTGGTGTTTTTAGTTTTTCTTCTGAAGTTTTTACGATTTAAGTTTCTTTTTATGTAGAGTTTGTGATTGTAATAAAACCCCTTGCTCAATATTTGATGGTTAATAGGAAATGTCACAGCTCTTTGTAATTGTTTCACTTGTTTTGTACTCGGGGCAACGTTCAGTCGTGGGTCATTTATGTTCAATTCAGTCACAGTGAAAACTTATTGTGTAGCATGATTTTTCCTACAGCATTGATGGTGGAAACAGACCTTATCGTTCCGAAAACGAGCCCCCTCCCTCCCCTTTTCCTTTCTCATAAAATACCAGATTTGTTCTCTGTCATCAGCAAAGGAGACTAAAACAATGCGCTTCATCTGTCAGCAATTCCAGCTTTCCAATCGGGAATGTTTATATTTCCCTACTCCTACTCAAAATCTTACTTTCTCATAATCAGCGAAGTCAATAATTATCACCCGGCGGCTTTTTTATAGAATCTATTCCTTGTTTTTGGTGACTTTTAAGTCTAATTTCAGACAGCAACATCAGCATTTATGTTAACAGGCAACATAATACCCGCATCGTCTAGCGATCGTGAGAGGCTCTCTATTTATTTCCATCCATTTGAGGGCAGATAGAGATCAAGAGAGTAATCGCTTGAGGAGTTGAACTTGACAATAAATTTTGAAGCTGACAATTTATTCAAGCTGTGCCGAGCTCCAACGTAAGCGAGTGATCGTGTTTTAAGCTCGACTGTGAAACGCCAGATCGGTATCGGTGGGCTAATCATAACAGTTTGGTTGGTTTCTGGTGTTAGTTTTGCTAACTGGAGGACCCACAGCGCAAACCTCAGATATTTCACATGTGGGTAGACCAAAGCCCTAAAGGAAGCAATGTATTAAGTTAACTAGTTGGATTACATTGCATGAGCATAATTTCAACTGAAAGCGGACTGAAGAGAAAATATGGAGATATGGTAAAGATGTCGGGATGCAAATTGGGTAAAAAATGGTGCCCCTGGTTTTAACCACCCCTGTCATAATATTACTTCAATTAATGACGTATAATATCCAGAGGAAGCCTGTCTTGTATAGTAACTGTATTAAATATGGAGTAGAAAGAAACCTCGCATGATTTAAACTGGTAGCTTGTGTTTGTGTATATTTTTATTTGTGAGCTGAAATTCATAAACCTGGGGTAGCGAAAATTCGGTCACACATTGCTATTTTGCTCAATTCACACGCAAATCCATACATGGCAAAACGTGATAATCTTGGGGTGTGAAAATACGCAGATTGAATTATGTTAAAATGATGCAAATTAAATTAAATGCTGTGGCGTGTGGGAGTGAAATGAAAGGATACGGATAATCTGAAGCAAATAGTTTTTGTTTTGTCGTTCTGGAATGGGAGTTTGGGCAATTAACACAAGCAAGACTGATACAAACATTGTAAAAGCTTGCTAGAGTAAATTTGGGGGAAAATTTTTAGCAGTGGTAACGTGATATAATTTGAATGATGTGTTGAATGTTTCAAGTTTATACAGAATCAAATGAAGTATATTAAATGTTTGTATAATATGGTGTAAAAATGAGTAAAAATGAATGCAATTTGTAAGGTTGGTGGGAAATGGCCTGAAAATTTGCAACCCTGTTGGTAGAATGAAATAGTAAACCCAGATTTCAGCCATAAATACCTCACCACACCATAATTACTTACGCGCTTCTGAAATTATATGCTATTCTTAGCAATAAGCAAAACCATTTAGACCTTGGCTTAATGCAGCTCCATTCAAAATATCAAGTTTCAAGTAAAGCAATTTTAGGTCTGAAGGGTAATGTTTTTATGTGCTACATTTCACCCCCCATTACTCAGAAAATGTAGCCAAGAGACTGGTGAAAATTGAAAAAAGAAATTAGATCAAGAATAGGTCTACTGTCTGGCTGCCAGTTGATTTAGAGTTCTTAGGTTTGTTAATGCCATTTCAACACGAGTATCATGTATCACGGAACTTAAAATAAGTTTGCGGATTTATGATTCACTGTAACCTGGGGTTGAATAAATATACGGCCTATATTTTCGTAAGTGAAATCACTTTGCTACTTTTTTCTTCATGGTGGGATAGACCTGTTGGTCCAAGTTTGTGGTCTAATTTGGTTTCATTACAACTGGTAAATGACTGATTTTTTTTCGCTTGTCAAACACCCCGCCCCCACCGCCACCCCCAAAAAAGATAGTCCTGGCAAACCTGACATATTTTTTTATATGTTATTGAAGTTTTGTATGTACAATCATATAACCTTTTCCACGAAAAAATCAATACACAGATGTAGAATAATCTAATGTAAGAACAGAAATCAAATATTAAAAATAGAGAAACAAACAATAATATTAGAATGATACTAAACTAATTCGGGAAACTTAACTACTACACCTTTTGTATATTCCTATATCCGCCTCTCTGTGTTATGTGGATTATTATTTCCCTGTAATTTATTCATGGAAAAATGAACGAAAACAGAAAAAATTTTGGCAGGAAAAAAGCGGCTTTACCCGTGACATGTGGTAACCAATTTGCTTATGAGTCATGACCCTCAGTAGCCAAGCTATCCTTCATAGCAGTTGAGCTCGGCCGATTCAACTCACCTCGTTTTGAGGGGCTCCACTGGAAGAAAGAAAAAGAGATTATGGGTCGCTAAACAATAAGCAGCAAAAGTGTGTACATGTTATATCATAGATGTAGAACTGTATGAGAGAGTTTCTTCACTTCCTTAAATCAATTTATTCTACGATCAATACGTTTTTGATGCTCCCCAAGGAGTGTTCTGGGAATCTGTCCATTACAAATCACTCCAACACCTTACATTCACCCTCGTTTATGCTGCAACAAGGGTGGGAAATATGTATCATGAAGTCGCAACTCACACATAACCAGTAAAAGTGCATGTGACTTTACCATCTCTGTCTACTACATATTGTATGAAGCCTCATCAGCATCATTACCTTGTTCAGTGTGGCACAATGGATGCCTTCATCAGAACAAGAGATTCTTTCACAGAAGTCCTTGTAAATCCAGACTCCCCCAGACATCCATGCTCCCACGCCCCCTCATGAAACCATAGAGACTCAACCTATCAAATTGAATCTTGAAATAATGTGCTGCACATACTGATGGGCAGGTATGGAAAAAAGATCATTTAAGTTTCATATTTCTTTATTCAGTAATTATTGCATTTCACAATAACTTCCTAAGTTTTGCAGCATTTCATTTTCAATTTGTATGTGTCGGACCCCGCCATTCAAGACATGTTGGTGGCTGGGGGGGGGGGGGGAGGGGAGGGGAGTGAAGGGTCCTATCTTGTGTTGATTTGGTATTGAGCCTGCCCTGCACCCAGGTTGTGTAAATCCCATCACAGCTGATGGATAGATTAGTTATCCCCAAACCCCTAGCGGCCCTGTAGGTACTGAAAGGGTAGGATCATCACCCCAAATCTGCTGTGTCACTTGTTGACCCCAGCTAGGGTGAAGGTAGGAAGTAACAAGAGTCTCAACCAAGATTGGTGATGTTATTCTTGAGTTTTATGGAGAGAGAGAATGATACACGACCTTGAGGCATGTACTGATTGACCCTGCTAACAGCTTAAAGGTACACTTTGAATTTGTCTTGCTTTTAATGGTCGGGTTTTTTTAAATGCGTACCCTTTGAGAAAGCTTGGCTTAAATCTGTCACAATGTGAATATTAATGGAGTACTTCACCTTTCACAAAGTTTTCAGGGCAAAAGATAAAAAAACAATTGCTATTACAAATTTAAATTAATTAAACTCATGTGGTGATGAGGATATTAATTTTTCTAAAAGAAGAAAGGCCTATGATGTTAATTCTAGATTAGTAAATGACATACTGTTCTGATAGCTTCAATAATACTATCAAAACTTCATGCATTTCCAGGTTATCAGTGTTTACTGAGTTAGCACATTGAACAGGGAAAAAATAACTCTTGTCACTTAAAAAAGATTTCTGTTTCTGATAAACTTTGGTTGGCAATGACATATAATGGTAATATGCTACAGCGTCCCCAATTCATTAAGTAATAACAGGCTTAGCAGCTATTGTTGGTATATTATTATGATACAAGTGATAAAATTAATAATTACAAGTAGAACAAATTATGAAATATTGAGCTTGTAAATATTCAGATACGAATCACAGAACTATAAAGCAGGGTAATGAAAAACCAATAGTTACATGTACAGGCATTCATTTCCCCTAAAAATAAATCCCAAGATAGATTCCTCCCCATTGTATAAAGTGCAATGCCAGGAAAACTCTCCCCTAGGCATATTATTTTAGGAAATAAGCACATGAAAGAAAACACAAAACCAAATCAGGATTACAAGTTATTTCGGGGCCAGGAGACCACAAAACATACAGTCTGGGGGCAATGCTGTGTACTTGTTCCTTCCGTCGATGTTAATAATCTGCATAGAACATGATGTGATGCGTGATTAGGGCGGTTTAAGTTTCCCAGCAATGTTATCTTTTGGTCTACCAATTTTTCTAAGAGGGTTTTCATAGTGCTGTACATGGCTTTGCCCAGAGTAAGTGAATTTGGTCTTGACGGGAGTAAGTGAATTTGCGGGTTTTAATGATAAAAGACAGTATGATTGGTGAGGACTGTCACCTTCAATTTAGCGAAAAGGTGTTGAATTATTTTGATAAAATCAAAGGAAATCAAGTGGAGAACCACATCTAGGTATGTTTCTAAGAATGTGAAGCCGTGATCTATTCCTGTACAGTGTAAGGATTGTCATTTTCAAGGTATTTGAGGCTTTTTGGTCTAATTCCAAGAAATCACACCCACCCCACCCCAACACATACAGGAATCCAGCCTTCACATACCCATATAATCCACAGATAGCTTACTGCTTAAATTTAGTTCACTAACATTGGAATCACTTGAAATATTTTCCATTATCTATGACCCAAGGGGAAGATTTTCTAAGAGAAAGAATTTCTAAGAGAAAGTTAACTAATCAATTGAGAGGGCTTACACAATCTACACTCCAGCTGTAACTTTAGAACAGGAAAGAAAAAATAGAGAAGAACATGAATGTTCTATTTTTATCAAATCCTTTTTGAAGTACATGAGTAATGACAAGCATGTATCTACTGATAATACAAGTATTCTGAGTCATGCTGTCTTTAAGAAAATAAGATTCATAGTCACGCTATTTGAGAAGTACTGTATGTCTTGATAAAAGTTTTATCGACATGCTTGAAATTGCTTTTGCAATATTGAGTACTATTTGAGATTATTATCTGAACAAGGCAACAGTATGCGAATGGCTAAGCCACTGGTTTCTTCTTTTGTGCTTCCTTTCTGTATGAAAAAGAGAGAATCTCGTTTCAAGAAGTAACGTGTTATGTTAGTTGGTGAACTTAATGTGTCATAATATTATTGCTCTAATTTGAATGACCTACAAGGCTACACTGGATGCATCTACCTCTGGAATAGTAATAACCGTCTCTCTTTAGTTCAAATCATGCTAGATTCATTGTACCATAGTACATTACCGGTGGTAGTCAGTATTGTTGCCAGTCAGGAAATCATTACTTTTGATGTGTTTCCCCTCATTTCCTCTCATATTTTTGACAAGTATGTATATGAAAACATGAAGAAAATGTGTGTTCTTGAGTTGAACTTGAAATAAGATGAATGTGATCATTATTGGCTGGTACTGAATGCCCATTCTCACTCTGATGGTATCTAAACAGCAGAGAATATTTTCACCAATCAAAAAGTCATTTATTGAACTGATATTTAATGTTTTTCCAGATATACACTGAATCATATAGGCCTACTATTTCTAAATGTTAAACGGATAAACAGGACCTCCATATGAAACAATGATTGCTGTACTGACAGATCCACTCTGGCTGTGCTAATTAAACAACATGAATAAATTTGTATGAATGTGTCTACTAAAGTTTTATAGAAGGTAAATAGTAATTTTGCCTTTTTTCTTCTACATTTAGACCTTTTCAGATCAGCAACTTGTCTGTCAGTCAGCTGATGATTCTACGCAAGCTATCCCTCCTGAAACTGACTGCTGTCATGGAGCGTTACTCGGTGACACATCGGAGTGGATGGACATGGTAAGAAAACATGTTTGTTTCCTAAAATATATTTCCTTGTGCCTTAGTTCCTTAGCTAAGCCATTTATGTAACCCTTAAGTGTTTTCCTGATTGCCCCATCACTGAATATTTCAGTAAATCAGCCCCAAAAGAAAAACAAATCCTGAACATTTGGCAATATAAATACATGGAGAAGCAACAAGTAATAATGATACATAACTTATAGCACATTTCATGTTACTGGGATATATCAATGCACTTAATGTAATAAGTAATATTTCTTACAAAGGAATAGTTTGAAATTTTGAATACCACAGGATCAGGTGTCTGAGCAAAATTCCTTCATGAATGAAAGGTACATATTCCAAATATGCTCAAATGCATTAGAAATAAAATAATTCGCTTGACTTGTAGGTGATTTGTGAGGTTTGTGAGGTTATCAATTTAACACAAAATACATACATGTATTTAAAGAAAAAAAAATGGGTGCAGTATTCGTTTTGTGTAATGCCAACATTGTTTAATTAGCTGGGGATGTAATGAACTTGAATATCTTATTGTTACAAATGAGATGATTTACTGTACTTGTAGTTAATTTGGAAGGTTATCAAGTTGACACGTCTTGGTTGCAGTATTCATTGCATCTCATGCCAACATTGTTTGTGTAAATTCTGTGTGAGTATGTCATGGAACTAATGACTTTGATGTGAATATTTTTAATCACAGACTTGACTAGATACTCTGTAGGCCTATATGGCGAGAACTTATGATATAATTAT
>JZLH01S0303756.1:0-10410 GCA_001188425.1 Eucidaris tribuloides | reverse complement strand
ATTTCATTGCTGAAATAGCCAGAATTCCTTCCCTGTAGTAGATTCACACATGTGATGTCTTCTTGGCCTCGTCCAACTGATCTTATTCCATTGAGTTCGCTAGTTGCTAGATGATTAACTTAGAAACCAAATTTTTCCCCTTTTGGCTCTTCTCACAGTGTCCTGCACCAACTGGAATCTGTGACTGTGAAAAAGTTTCATTTGCGCGATAACTTTTAAATGAGATTTTTGTGTAAAGGTCATGACACTATGGAAATTTGAGTCTTGAAACTCCCTAGTAAAAATAACTTGTGTCAAAGTTTTGCTTGGTTGTCTTAAGTGCATTTGAGTGAGTATTCTTGACTGATGAAAATATTTATCAAAACTTAACTTCCCTTCAGTATCCTGTGCGACCGAGTCGTAATGCCGTAATGATGACTTTTGAGTGACCGTCGTCCGTAATCAAGCCCAAGCAAAAGAAGGTTAAGGCTGACCTGCTGTGTCATAATGACTTATCTGTCTCCCTTTATTCCACTTTACTTGAGATGTCATGTTTTGATGTACTGATAGTGTAGTCAAACTGTCAAAAAACAGAGAAATATTAACGACCCATGAAAAGAAATTGTTTTTCCTAATGATTTCGTCAATTCAATCCCTAATTCGTTAAAGGCAGTGACAATGATTGGGAGATAATAAAAAAAAAAATGCCTTTGAACCAAACTTAGTTGAGGAAGATGTACCACAGATACAACCACAGGAGTGGATCTCCTGGCTCAAAGGATTTGTCTTGAGTTTGTTATACTTAAGGGGAATCAAGCATACTGTACAGCAGTTAATTCTCGTCAAGGCCCAAGAAGAAAATGACCGCTTAGAAACTACAACAACAGATTTGTCCTGTTCACAATCATACTGATCGAAGTTTTTTGTAAAATGAGTTGCTAACTTTTCACAACAAAATTTTCAGAGTAAGTAATTTTTGATACCTTGCTTCCCCTTGCTACGCCACTGACAGGTACATGATAAGCCTACATGTAATCCGGTAGCTTTTCCATAAGCGAATAGCTGGGATGAGACATGCGGTGACACCAAAGTGATGGTGCATTGATTGAAACAAAGTTGCTCCTGCTAAATTCTGTCATGTATAATAAAACTGGTGATGGTGCAAGTAAAAATGATGTTTTTTTTTTTTTTTATTACAGCATCCGCCATCCTGGAACCCACAGGAGGTCTCAACCTCCTGATGGCAAGGAGGGCAGCCTCCTGGAAGACAGTCAATGTTTGGACTGTAACTGCATTGGCGGGTAGCTAGTTCCAGGTGTGGATTATTCGGGGATAGAAAGAGTCAAGAGACTATATAGAAATATGCTTAGGGACCCTGGCCCGGACCCTGGCTAACAGAAAAATACGACGGAGGTCAAAAGAGCATGGTCGAAGAAGCTCTTCGTGATCGAAGACACGCAAGCATGGGCGCAAATCCACGCAAGAATGCTATTCATGTGGGGGACACCTATTGTTGTCGTCCCCCCCCCCCCCCCACCATGAATAGCATTCCTGCGTGGATTTGCGCCCATGCACGCAAGGTCGCTTCGTGCATCATCATCAAGGAAAAAACTGCAGCATGGATGCAAGAAGAGGCTGTCTCCATGGAGATCACGAAATATACTACGTCATGACACTTAAAAACACAGTCATTTGATGACTATCTATTATCATGGCTTCACTAATTTGTCTTTTTTCCGACACTATTACACAATCAATTGCTGTAAACAGGATATTAAAATCGGATTATTCCAGTGAAAAGCAATTAAGCTTCCCACGAAATACAATATACTTAGACTCTCGTCAATTAAATATTTTCTGTTTTTGTTTCATTGACGTATACAACCTTTTAAGAGGGTTCCTCAAAACCCAAGTATTGCTTTTAAAAGGACCCTTAATTAATTTCGTTTTGTTTGCTCACATTTTGGGTTCAATTCGAGTTTGTTTTTGTAAAAAAAAAATACATGTCGGGAGTTTGCATGCATGTTTGTCTTATTTCTTTTGTTTATCTCGGTTGTGTTTGTACAATTATTTCTAAATCGCTTACATGTATTTTTATATGTTTGTATTTATTTTGATGTACCCATTACCATTTGTTTTTATCTTTGATGAAAGTGACAAAATAAATCAAAATCAATCAAATAATAAATTCCTTGGGACCGGGGAAATTACTTTATAATATTGTTATATCAAGGTTGCAAAAACAGTAGATTACAAAGGAAAATATATCCTTAGGACCAGAAAAATATCTTCGTTAACAAGAAATATAGGGTCGGTATATGGAATGGAATAGAGTTCTCATGAGTCGAATTATAAACAGAGAGCAAGAAAAAAAGCTTCCCAGTTCTCATCAAACAAAATAAACTGGTTTGGTTGCGCGATTTCTTCTTCTTCTTCTTCTTCTTCTTCTTCTTCTTCTTCTTCTTCTTCTTCTTCTTCTTCTTGGAAGCAATTATGATATAAAAATGGTATAATTGTTAAGACATTAACATTGTGGTGGTTAAAAAATATATCAAAATATATAAAACATATTAATACATGTGATTCGTTATGACAAATCCAGTCAAAAGGGTGAGAAGATGTTACTCTAGTAGTTAGTATACCCCCTATATACTCAAAAATATTGCAACATATACTATAACGCACGAATTTTGAGTTGAAGGAGTATTTCTATAATGGTGTCCTAATGAAGTTTACAAATTATTTGAAAAGAAACCAATGAATATTCTTTCTTCTTTCTTCTCCAATGCGGAGAGATGATCAAATGCTGGCTCACTCGCGGCAGAGGGGCTGGAACATAAAATTTGACATTTTTTTTTCGCCTCTCTATTAATTCGGTTTCATACTTCCCGTGAAACGGTTTTGATGGTTTTGAAAGACTTCCAACAAACAAACAATGTCGATATGTTCCTCTGAAGCGGTCTTAAAAAGAAGACCATGCCCCGCAAAAAAGAAAGCGCCTCCTATCTTCATGAGACAGTGATAAGAAGGATAAAGCTACTAACGATGATTGCCTTCTCTCCTCATTATTATACCTAATGTACTGAGAAGTCGCATAACAGTAAATGTTAGGATGTTTGCAATAGTAAACCGCCTTTAGAATTGAAAAAAAAATAGAAATTATATCATGAGGAGGTCCTGTCTAAAATATGGGACGTATCCTCCTTACCACTGTCTTATGAAGATGGGAAACACTTCCTTCTTCGCTGGATGTGGTCTTCTTTCTGAGATCGCTTCAGATGAACATATTGGCATTTATTGTTTGTTGGAAGTCTTTCCAAACCATGAAAACCGTTTCACGGGAAATATGAAACCGAACTACGACACCCTATGTTAGATTTTTATGTTCCTCTGTTGCGATCGAGTGCGCCTGCATGCATTTGATAATCTCTCCGCCTTGGAGAAGAAAGGAGAAAGAATATTCATTGATTTTTTTTCACATAATTGCTATTTTCTAATTATAATATTCATTAGGATATCATTATAGAAAGACCCCCTCAACTCAGAATGCATGCGTTATAGTGTACGTTGCATATATAGGGAGGGTACGTTTCACTGCTACGCTTCTTCAGACTGGCAGTCTGGCACTCGACTTCTGCCTTTTATTGCTGCTGACAGCTGCCGTAGAGGGCGTCTATAAACCCGCTCATAGAGATACTTAACCCTATTTTAACTGGGCTATTTCAGACCAGGTTTTTACTGGGGGGGGGTCAATTTGACCCCCCCCCCTTTCAGATCTCGGTCGCTGATCGCGCGATCGCCGCGAAAATTTGCGCGCGCATAGAGCCGGATGTAAACTACAGATTGTATAGTAAAATTGTCAAAAAAATGATTTTTTATATTTTTAAAGTAATTAATTATGCAAATAAGTGTATGAAATTATGTTTTTCACCTGTACTCACTTACAATAGCTAGTAGAATACTAATTTCTGGTGAAAATAATTCATTCTGACATTTCTCACAATTATCTGCAAAAAAATTTGCCGAATCACAATTAATTTCTTATGTATTTTATTGTTTTGTGAATTTCTTATGTATTTCTTTGTTTTTTCGACCTATTGTTTTTTTGATGAAATTTGTTGGGGACACTTTAAAATCATAAATAGCATAAAATTAATTCATTTCAACCAGCAAAAGCAAAAATAATCATACATTTATGACTTTTGGCTGAAAACACAATTTCCATTGGTTTGTACACGAAATCACGTTTTTGAGCTATTTTTGGGTTGACATGCATGTATAAAAAGTCACGCAGCGTCGTAACGGTAGGTCCGATTTTCGCGAAAACGGTCTCAAAAGATGCGTAAGACTTGAAAGTAAAAAGTCAGCAAGCGACGCTGTCAAAAAATTTCGCGCGGCGGCATGGTCGCGAAATTCGTCGGGGGGTCAAATTGACCCCCCCCCCCAGTTAACATAGGGTTAAGAGTATCTATCTCTATGAACCCGCTCTGGCTGTGCTGATCAAAGATGTTGTTCGATTTGTAAGCCCACCTCGTCCTTGTTTGAATATAGCCTCTCGATTAAAAAAATCTGTTGTTATTATTCTGACTACCAATCTAGATGAACTTATTTAAAGATATAAACAAAATATTTTAGAATATAAACTTTCATATCTGTGCTACACTGGTTTGGAGTCTCCTGTCGACAGATGAGTAGGCAGCATAGGCGGCAATCCCCCCACCCCCTCGATTTTAAAGCTTAATGTCTTCTTTTATAGCATTTTTAATAGATTTTGCATCTGCGGACCTATTCAAAAGTAAATGTTTTTGTCTCGCCTGGACGTATTCAGGAAGAGACTATGAAATCACTTTTCTGTATGTATGTATGTATGTATGTAGTATGTCCGCTCATTTTGGTTACAGTTTCGTTAAATGACTGTCAATTGAAAAGTGTTGCTTCAATTCAAACCAAACTTGGTAACAATGATCAGTGGGTGGGACTAAGGATAATTGGGGTCAAAGGTCATGCAGGGGTCATCTGGGGTCATCTGGGGTCATCTAGAGGTCAATTGTCATAGGAATGTACTAGGACCACCTAACTTGGTCCGAAGAACCACTGACCTGAATGCAGAACAATGCCCAGGTCAAAGGTCATGCAGGGGTCATCTGGGGTCATCTAGAGGTCAATTGTCATGGGAATGTGCTAGGACAACCTAACTTGGTCCGAAGAACCACTGACCTGGAATGCAGAACAATGCCCAGGTCAAGGTCATGCAGGGGTCATCTAAAAGGTCAATCGTCATAGGAATGTGCTAGGACCACACTACTTTGTCCGAAGAACACTGACCTGAATGCAGAACAATGTCCAGGTCAAAGTCATGCAGGGGTCATCAGGGTCATCTATGGTCACTTTCCATCGGGAATGTCCTCGGACCACCAAACTTGGCCAGAAAACACTGCCCAGAAGCAAAACAATTTCGAGGTCAAAGGTCATGCAGGAGTCATCTGGGGTCATCTAGAGGTCAATTGTCATGGGGAATGTGGTAGGACAACCTAACTTGTCAAAAAAACCACTGACCTAAATGAACAAATTTATATTGTCATAGTTTTATGGCTTGCCCCCCCCCCCAGCATTTGCTGAAAACTGCCAATTAAAGTGCATGCCTCATTTTCTGACCGTTAAAACAGGCGAGACTTGTGGTTCGAGAACCAACTGTCAAGATGAGAGTAGTTAAACCTTTGTAAACGCGAGGCGATTTCAAATTTACACTTTCCACTTTTGAACAATAATCTTTGGGGTGATTGGCCCAGCGCGAGGATTATATTTTGCCTTCGGTTTTTCCGGCCGACCCCCCCCCCCCACTCGTTACATGAAATCTCAAATACAGGTATAGGTAGACGGGCCCCGGGACGCGAATTTTTTTTTCCCACGACATTGACGAAATAAACCGCTGCCAAAACAAAACCGTACTGCGGGATTCGAACCCGGGTCAAAACGCGCTATCATCAATACAGCGAGCTATCCAATGTAGCCACACAAAGCGACTCGACAGTTGACGTCTTCTTTAGCCAATACCAACGGTTTCGAAAGTGCGAGACGTTAAAACCGTAGTGAAAGTACGCATGCGCCGTGCGAGAAAATCTCGTGGGAATAAAAATTTAGCCCGCGTGACAGGCTGTTTGCGATAAGGTGACTCCTGTGAGAATAAAGTCCAATTCGTGAGGCACATGACTGGCCATATGCAGATACTGCAACTGAGAGGAATCCACAGAAATGGAACCCTGATTACGGTTAATTGTTCTGTTGTTTTCAAATCCTTTGAGCGTACACTGATGCCTCCAAAGTGCTCTGTCATGGGCAATTGCTTCTCAAGAATTCTCACTGAAGTGCGTTGCCGGTCTCGAAGTTATCCTTCAGGGTGTCTTTGTACTTCTTGAGGGGTCTTCCCTAACGTCGGTGTCCGTGCTTGTAACTGTCCTTACAGCAGCATCTATGGAATCATGTTGTCTCCTATAAGGACAATGAGTGATTTCAAGTTTTGGATTAGTGTTATTAGTAGATGTCAAGAGCCGTTAAACCGAACTCCAACACTGCGACTCGGATTAATGACCATTATCAATTATTCTGTAATCGATAGCTTTAAACGAGTGTTGACACGAGCGTGACGTCACATCCCTTGTTCGACGAACATGAAAACCGCGGAAATCCTGAAAAAAATGTTGTAATTTCTTTAAGAAATTTAAACAATCGTACTACAAATGCAACACTGTCGGAAAGGCATGTACTTCCCTCTTAATTATACATGTATTTGACTTATTTCATTATTTCTTAGTTCTTTCACAATCTAAAATATTGTTTGTTTGTTTTTCTTGCTGCTTACCGCGAGTCATTTCACGTACAACTGCGCGACCCAGCTGGGTAAGCCGAGAGAGAAATAACACTAACACTAACAACGAACTTGAAATGATGAATTTCTTAATCCCTATGGTCTAGTGTTAGTGAATGGGACAAATGCATGTAAATCGCTAACACCAGCAACCCACCTCGCCGTTCAGCAGACGATTTTTAACACTATCTACAACACCAACTTCCGGAAGTGCATCATAATTTCGAGGTCAACTCTTTAACACGGATCGATTTCAAGTTTCGGATTAACGCTCGTATTATTGTTAAGATAACACTAACACGAACACTAATCCAAAACTTGAAATCCATATATCCTGTCCGTCTCGGCTGGTACTTGATGATCAAGCACTCGATGCTGCATGGGGAGGCCGCACTTTTCCGGAACCTGGAGGTTGGACACTTTCCTCAATCAACAGCCTAATGAATTCAATCGGAGAATCTTCAGTCTTAGATCACGAACATAACAAGGAAAAGGCAATCGGAAAGATGTATTTAATTGGAAAAGGTTTTCCAGTGGTGTGGGTTGAAGTATAATACCACCCGCGCAGGAATAGTTTAGCCAGGTATATATAATTATTTTGAACAAATTACCACAATACCCCCAACCCCAACTCCCCTAATAAAAATCGATCTATCAGTCAATTAATCAAAATTGAAGATAATACATTATCAGTGATTTACCAAGATTAGAAATCTCATGACATTTAATGTGTTTCTTCGAAGCACGATCGCGATCGATGTTTTGCAAATTATGGGGTCATTGAGTTCAGTGGCGTATCTAGCGGGGGGCAAGGGGGCACGTGCCCCGGGCGCCACTTTCAGGGGGCGCAAAAAAGGGCAAAAATTAGAAGAAAAACAACGGAAAATAAAGAAACAAGAAAGAAACGGGAAGAAAAATGAGGAGAAAAAACTTTGAAATATTACTTTCACGACATCCTTAGAAGTTACCGGATAGAAAAGTTGGAAAGGGCGCGATTTCAACACTATGCCAAGGTAGCAGCTGCTGGAAGAGGCGCGATATCAGCGCTTGCCCCCTGTTTAAGATTTTGGAAGGGGCGCAATTTTTGCACTTGCCCCGGGCGCTGCATTTCCTAGATACGCCACTGATTGAGTTACTGATACACGCAAGGCACACGAGAGCTCAGTGAGCATTTTGCATTTCATATTTAGAAATGAATTCTCTCCATTATACCTCATTACAGTAAAATTTATGAGAAACAGTGTCTTGAAATTATCTTTCACTTTCATACTTTTGATTCAATAAATTATGTCAATCGGTGTTGGTTTTTTTTGTGGTCATAAATTGTGTGAAGCTCTACAAATATGTATAAAATCACATTTACAGAATAAAAATGATACAGCAAATTAATGCACAATATCAATGATAAGAAAAAAGGAATCGAATATTACACTAATTAGTCATTAGATTAAGGGAAAGCAGAAATATTATGGCCAAAAGGCGAAAATCAGCAGTGCATGCATGCGGGCCAAGAAAGAATAACGGGAAAGAAGAAAAAACTAATTTGAACATACATTTACATAGGCCTATATGGTTTTTAAATCCTGAAAATATATTAATCATAGTTGTGATCTCGACAGAAGGCTACTTTAAACAACGTTTATCTGTGTATGACCGCAGCAAGTCATCACAATGTATGAAGAGAGATAATTAAATTTATAAAGATGATGGTATCGAATACTCTTCACCTATATTAGTTGGAGACAGATTATTTGTGTAGGAAGTAAATTTAATTATTCAGTGCACGGTTGTGATCACGAAGTTCTTGAAACGGCGTTTATTCGTGTACAATCGAGACAAGTCGGCAGAAAGTTTTGTAATGAAATAATTAAATTTGATGGTATCATTATTATATCGACTACCTTTTACCTACAAGTTGGATACAGCCAACTATTGTATAAAGGCAATTTGAATAAATCGTGGTTGTGATCTCGGAAGCGATTCAAACAGCATTTATTCGTGTATAATCTGGAATGAATGAACAATCTCGGGGAATGGGGGGGGGGGGGGTACCCGAGATTTTCGTCTGGCTTCCAGACGTTTAGATTAACCTATCCTGTATTGATAAGGAAACTACTATCTTCAGTCAACTGATCTGCACCCACACTGCTACGCGGAGGAAGAAAAAGTCGCAGGGTCTTTTATCAAGAATACATAGCCTATAGTAAACCTATAGGGACAAGTACGGGTAAAGCCGATGGTATCGAATAACGTTCACCGTACTTGTGTATGAAGTTAATTAAAATTAATCGTGGTATTGATCTCAGAAGTATACTTGAAACAACGTTTACTCGTGTATAATCATGGAGGTAGAAGTCGGCAGAACGGGATGTAATGAAATAATTAAAGTTGATGGTATCAAATAAAGTTTACTGACGTAAGTTGCAGAGAAATTACTTTATTGTATAAAGTAAATTTTAATTAATCGTAATTGTGATCTCGGAGTACTTGAACGTTTAATCACGTGGGCCTATTGTGGCCGAGACAAGTCATCACAAAGCATGTAGAACGGGTGAAATCAAAGTTGATGGTATAACGTTTACCTGTATGATGTCATGTAAATTAAAATTTAATTAATCGTGGTTTGTGATATCGGAAGTTGTTAATACAACGTTTAGGCAATATTATGGCATGCAGAACGCGGGTGAAATGAAGATGATTTAAAGGCAATGCGTCTCTTTTGCACGCCTAAAATTAACATTGTGTAAATAATATAGACGAAACTAAAATTTCAAACTTTTAGCCAAGTATATAGGCCTAAGAGCTGAAAACTCAGTTTTAGTGAGATTATACAGTGCATGTTAATATATAGACTTTGATTTGAATTACTGTCTTGTCTGCTATTTCCAGACCCTTACAGGGAATGGGGGTGTTTATCATGTATGATGTGAGATATTTATGTGTACCATGAACGTGACAATTTTATGCACACGTCTCATGCAGATCATATTCACTGCAATATTGCAGTGTCGTATAAAGTGACTCTTCAGTGTACATAAAATGAAAGACAATTTTTATTTTTTCTGCGCATTTGTCAAATTCCAGGTAAATACTGATCTTGAGAGATATAACAGGCATGTTCGTCATAATCAGGCCAAGGGCATGGGTGATGTTTTGCTGTGCTGCAGGAGGGGTGCAAATGAGATCATCTGTCTTTAAGTTGACGGCAGGGGCGTCGATCCATCTTGGGGTGCAATATGTTTGCCCACCGTATTGTCATTGGTGGGGCGACTACCCCCCCCCCCCCCCGTATCAATGTTCAGTTATACGTATAAAAGTCAGGCGCCATAAGCAGTTGTGGGTGGGGAAGGGTGCAAAGACCTAAGGGGGCTAACAATTTTGGGAGTAGAGGCTCATGCCCATCCACTGACCATACCCATAAGTAACGCAACATATATATTCAAACACACACACACACACACACACACACACACACACACACACACACACACACACACACACACACACACACACACACACACACACACACACACACACACACACACACACACACACACACACACACA
>JZLH01S0303712.1:84362-95091 GCA_001188425.1 Eucidaris tribuloides | reverse complement strand
AAATAACATGTTGATTTTATGTGTTCTTTTTATCTGATGGTCAGTGACCGAATGCTCCAAATTCATCCAAAGTTGGTCTTATCACTAACTCAGCATACATACTGTATCTTCTAATTTGCATGTCAAATACCATTGTTTGGCTATGTACAAATGAGATATATGTAACTGTACAGCTGCTTACAAAGGAGTTTCCTATCAATTAATTTGAATGAAAATATAATTTTGTATGGTCTAACAAATGAATGCTTGTTCAATTCCTGGCTCCTTCTCACCATATCGGGTGTAGGCCAGTACTCATACTTGCATTGTGAAAGACACCTTCTGCCTTAGGTAATGGTGTATTTTTTTTTAACCCCCTAATTTGGGCCCTGTGGGGGGGGGGGGGTCCAGAAATTTCACCCTGTATCTAAGGTCATGGGTACCTTACCTCAGAGTCATAGCCAACCTTTTGACTCCCTATTTCAACTTTCTCGGGTATTCCGCAAGAATTTTATGAAAATTAGTTACCCCTAGCTCAGCATTTCCTTGGTAAATTTCACCTGAACAGCATGTGCGAAAATGATCCCCTTACCCAAGGAAAGTGGTACACGTGTGTGGCTGACCTGACCCAGTAGTTGGGCTGGCATGGATTGAAAGCCACTGTATACTGTAGTAAAGATGACTGTTGATGGTGGTGATTTCTAAAGCATAGTCAGGATAGTGATACAATTTTGGCATTGGCAAACAAAATATTTAGTACCTGGTCAAGTCAAGAATTTCCTGAAACAAACCTGGAGTACATTTGCCACAATATCAAATCAAAGAAGTTATTTTCTAGACTGCATGATTTACAATATTTTCTATTATATATATATTTTTTGAAAGTATATACTGTGTCTGCCATATATTTCACATACCCGTATTTTATGTGAGTTGGCTTCAAGACGGAGAATTTGTAAGAGTTTATTTGTTTTGTTTTTCTTCACTTTATAAAGACATTTGTTGCTTTGTCCCAAATTTCAAGAAAATATAACCTCCGCAAAATATTCAGCATATATCGTGTGCATTTACATTTACATGCAGATATGTTTGTACATGTTACCAATACTAATTGGAGAAATGTTATGTTTTCACTTTATTATTTAATTATGTTCTTCATATATTCCAGTGAAAAAAATGTGTACTTAATGGGATCATGGACATACATGGGTCTTTAATGAATTCAAGAGCCTTTGCATTTCAACAATGTATAAATAACATTATATGCATATTTCTCTTTTATCCAATGCCAACCACCGCAAATTTACCGAAGACAAGGGAAGGCAGATTTTCAATTAAACTGAAGATCTATGCACAGAAGAGGTTACAAATAACATGTCTCCAGGAATGGATGTGCAGTTATAGAAAATGTTTCAACGAAAATGTCATCTTATTTTCATTTCAACGAGATATGAATTCTAGAAGAGGGAGACAAAAATATGATGTATAACGTGTTGACATTGATCTAAATTTTTGTACTTTAGGCACAAATATCCCATTATAAGCTTGTACAAGGCTTGGTCATTAACTATTTTCCTATCACCATCACCATGTCTCAAAGGTGTTCAGGAGTGTCAGAAACAGTAATTCCATATCATTTGTTGCACACGATTTGGTACTTTCCTTTTCACCGGTCTGTATTTGTGGCTTGCGGACCATAGGGATAATTGTGAATAGGTAATCAGCACGATATTCATGAAAAACGTTTGCTGCCATTTCCTTTTGTCTTGAAAGAAACAACAACGAAATGTCAATCTCTTTGAAAAGACACCTACTTAGTATATTTAAGATGCACGTAATTAAGAAGCGGAGGCTGTGATAGGATCAAAGAAATGTACTCCATTGACAGTCCTGTTTATAGTAGGTCCTTGTGTATAGTATGTCCATGATGAAATAAGAGTCTCTACACGCATAGTTTAGCCTGATGGTTTTGCTTTTTTTTTTCATTTGAGCAGGAGCGTGACAAGTTTGCACCCAAGATCCATCTCTTAGAGACTGTAGAAGAACTCAAGAAATTCAATGCCAGAAGAAAACTCAAGGTATGTATTGCAGCACTTATTTATGTTTTAGAAAAAATATTTTAGAATTTTTGTTTTGTTTTACAGTATCTATTTTTTTTATACAACCTTTTCATCTTAGATGTATGTGAACTTTGAAGGAAAATACTTTACCCAGGGTTCTTATGGTCATGGAAAATCTTCAAAAGTGATGGAACTTGGAAGTTTGAAATCTAATTTCCAGACCTGGAAAAGTTATGAAAATGAGGAAAATTGCTGAAAGTTTCTGGAAAAGGGGCACTCCTTTCTTCTGAAGACTTGCGATTTCGCTTTTCTGAACATAAAATTTTGCAGAGACATTACACAAATTTCCTTTTGGCAGCTTCTCCATACCCGAGCTCAGGTTGATTTACAAGTAAAAAGGTCATGAAATTTTTAATTTCATTATTGGAAAGTCATTGAAGTCATGGCATTTTTTTTTTTAAGGAAGCGCAGGAAAGCGCAGGAACCCTGAAGATTGGAAGCATTCAGCAAACACACTCCACTCATTACCGATTTGGAGATATGTTCCAACTTTCTTCTTGATGCATTATTTACTAGACAAATGCTATAGCAACAGAGATGCCACTTTTCTGGAAATTTCTGAATTTCCACAGTTTTCCAAAAAGATGAAAGTTTTCCACAAAAATTCTGGGAGTAATGGAATTAAATGAATGAACGAGATTATTCAGAGAGGTGAAATGTGATGTAATCTAATTTTTCATATGTCGCTGTCTGTAATTTAAGATTGCACCTGCTGATCTATATTTTTTAACAAACAGTAAGAAAAAATAAACCAGTGGGTCTCAAATCCGTGCAATTGTGAGCCTTTATATTTGTTCCTGCGTTCATTGTGTCAGTGCTGCTAACCAGGGATAGCCGGGTAGTATTGTCGCAGCCCGTAAAGCTGTAGCTAATGGGTTCGAGTCCCACTGGTTTATTTTTTCTGACATGTTTATTACAAGTATAGATGAGCAGTTGTGATCTTTAAGTACAGAGAGTGACATAGGAAAATCAAGAATGGAATTTCCAGCAAATGGGCAATGAAGTTAGTTCTGTAAGTAATATTGTGCTTAAGTTCTTTCTTGTAAACTTTGAATCTCTTTATTTTGTATGATTCCTTTTGGTTGTGAAGGCGTCATAACAAAATTTGGGGGCTTGTCTGGGAGTGAACTCGTTGGGAACCATTTAACTTTACTACACTTTATTTATTCTAGAAACATCTGTAAAGGTGATTACAATATGACTATAGTACCCAATACTCATAAATGCAGGAATAATACCTGTAGAAATAGGTGAAAAACCCCTCTTGGGTATGCACCAGAAACCACATTCCACATTGAAAAACAAAAAAGCTCCACACCATGGGAGGGGGACACCTGAAAATTCTTGCTGCAAAACATGTGATTATGTACAGCTTAGCACGATCGTGAATGTGTTGATTTTGCATGTATATGTGCTAATTACTCTAACGTTCTTAATCTTCAAACCTTATTTAGAGATGTTTGACGATTATCTATATTAAATTGTTTTAAAGAGATCAATCCTTTCAATAAATTTTAAGTAAGAAACTGTTCAAATCCAAATCATAACATTTATGCCCTTGGGCAAGGTATTTTATTCTAATTGCCTAGTCTTTCAGAGAAAATTTTAAGCTGTCAGTCCTGTTTCAGTGAGAGTCACACCTTTTGCATGTTAAAGAACTTGGTGCACTTTTTGAAAAAAGCAGAGAGAGATCCCAGCAAAGTACATGTAGTTAACATGTTTAAACTTTACTAATCAGTAGTAATTCAGTTCATATAATATGTAAATGTTATGATTTATTAAGTGGACAATTTTTGCTGTAATATGTGACCGCCCAGCTCCAAACCAACAAAAAGTCACACATTACATTTCTGTGTAATAGACCAAAATGTGTCATTTGGGTTCACCAATTCAACTTTTTAAAGTTTGTCTTATTTAAAAGATTAATCTGTTCTCTTCCTACTGTCAAAATTTGGCTGCTTGAAATGAAACTAAAATGAAGATATTGGCAGTTTACTGGACCACATTTTTTTTTCAGACAGGTGCTTCTGCATGTCGCACCTGGGTGAACCTAATTTTTAAATCCACTTTTCTCCCTTTTCTGTGAAACTGCACCTCCTAACTATTTTAATCAATTTTTGAATGGGTTAGGATGGTCCAATTTTAACAAGTTTTTTATCATTGTAAAGCTAAAAGCTTACTCCGTATAACTACCAGTATGTAGGAAACTGAAAATTCATTTTGGCCTACTTTTTGTGGGTTTTGAGATGTGCGGTCACATACAAATATTTTTTTTTCAGATAAACTGTTTGACAATTATATGACACTTATGTGTTGGTAGTGTCGCTAATCCCTTACCAATCTCAATCAATCAATCAACACCAATACTAAACTTGGATAACTGATTATTTTCTGTCTTGTTTTGTCCTACCAGGGTGCGGTGTTAGCAGCAGTAGCCAGTCACAAATTCACAAGTTTCTACAGTGATCCCAACACGAAGCACATTACAGACTTTGCCGATGATGACCCAACATCATCAGGTAAGACATGGGGAGTCCCCCTTCAGTGCAGGAGTGGCGCCAGGGTAAAATATTAGGAGGGGCGAAAAAATCTGTGCGGGAAAATTTTGCCTGCCAAAAAATGTTTTTACTGGCCAGATTACAAGCCACACGTCTGACAAGCAGGGGGCCAACTATGAGCAAAAGCATTTTTTGCCTGCCAAAATTTTTTTTTACGCCAACATTTTTTTTACAAGCCAAACATCATCCAACAAGTAGGGGACAGGGGCCAACAACGACCAAAAGCATTATTACCTGCCAAAAATTTTGTACCAGCCAAATGAACAAGTGGGGGGGGGGGGGATAAAAATGTAAAAAAAAAAAAACCCAGTAAAACGCCCATTATTTTCATTACTTTTGGGAAAAAAAATGGGGGTTCCTCCCTGCCACCCCTGTCTCAGTGTATCCCAAATAAGCAGGGAATATTCATCCCGTATCTACCAAACTACGGAAAAATCTGTAGCATTATCGAATACTGCGTTTGCCGAACTATGGAAAAATCTGTAATATTATCGAATACTGCGTTTGCCGAACTATGGAAAAATCTGTAATATTATCGAATACTGCATTTGCCGAACTATGGAAAAATCTGTAATATTATCGAATACTGCATTTGCCGAACTACATGTATGAGAAATCTTATAGAATAGAAATATCCATTTTATTTGAATTAATTTATTGACAAATTCTGTTTACAGAATAAATGAATTATGTTTTCAAATAAGAAGTTGGGAATTATCAGGGTCCCCCTTCTCCCATCATTTTGAGTAATTTCTCAAAAATGGGAGTGTTTCAGAGTGAGCAGTGTACCATAGGTGTATCTAAAAAAATAATCGCAAAGAATTTTATTTGTTACCATTTACTAAAACTATACCTAGGCTTTACCTCATTAAGTTGAAAATGGCTTGCTTATATGAAAGGGTGCTTGAATGTCTGTTATAAGATGTAATACAGCCCAGCATGTAGAGAGTTTACACATTAAAATATGCTAGACACATCTGTGTTAAAGGAAAAGTTCAGATAAGTTTCTGTTGTGAAATTAAATAAAAGTAATGTAACAGTGGCACCCAATCCGGTTGCCAGTCCCGATATCACCGAGTTGTGACCTTTTACCCCGAACTGAGCCGAATACATTGACAGCTGGAAAAGTTCATATCGGAATATTAGTGAAACCCAGCAGTCACAATACCAAACACCAATGCAGATAACAGAAAATGTGGGCAGTATTTGAGGATAAAAATCCCAGTCATTCATTCAGAAACAGTAGTCCAGGCAGCATGGGTCTCTGGGGACATTCTGGGGACTGGTAATGGAGGTCAGATTGATGGCAGGCAGGACATGTTTCTGTAAACATTACTGAGATGATTTTAGGCAGCCTCTACAAAAATTTTTTTTTTTTTTTTTTTTCAGGCCTTTGCCCTTCCGGGGCAAGTGAAATTTTTTTTAGCGCTTGCGCCTCACGGAAATAAGTAACTTGCCCGATTTTTCTTTTTATTTTTTTGTTTTTAATATTTCTTAAAAGTAAAAAATATCACGAACATTTATTTAGCAAGTGTTTTTGATAAACGTTAACAAAAATGAACTTTACTCTGCAAGTAAAACTGGCTCAGCACCGGACCTATGATGCTTAGCCCTGCGTCAAAGGAAACAGAGTATGGGCAAAGAAACTGATCAGACGTGACAGTAGAATGTCATCAATTAGTAAATTTCACGAATGACTATGAAAATTAATCACTATGACTGTAAGCCTCAACTACTGTCTTCAATTAATGCTTACTCGCAAAAGACAGTGATTGGGTTGAATTGGGTCATTGTACGACAATGACAACGCTTTGGCGCACAGTAAAAAAAAAAAAAAAAAAAAAAAAAGGATTGATACAATTATAAAACTGTAGTATTAAAACTAAAAATTTAATCTTTTGAACAAGATAGGCCTGATGCGATTATCCCAAAACTATTTTATCTTAATAATTTCCAGTATACCAATATCGTTGAAAAAAAAATCAAACTGTTAAGAATGCCAGTACATGTGGTATCGGGCCGATCCAGCAAATAGCGGGAGTTGACTCGAATCACTCGCTGCGGCATAGGGATTCCGACTACAGGCCCAATCATCGATTAGCAATGTGGGTGGGACTGAATCATCAGTCAATTATTGACTGACTGCGTATGAACAGTTTGAAACGATGTATAAGTCAAAATATTTTTAAAAGCGAACGTACCTGCTTCATTGGTAAACAAATATCAACACAATCGAATGGCTTTACTCACACAAAATACTACATTTTAACGGTCTTTACTTACAAAACAAATTTTCTCATTCGATGTTAGCCCTTACGTACGGGATAAAACCATGACGATTGAAAAGCTGGGCGGCGGGCGGCCGATCGAGCTGGTCGTTAATGTTTCCGCCTTCTTGACAAATGCGCGCTCACGGTAATTGACAGGAAAGTACATTCTCTCTGATGCATATCCGTGCGACGAGAAGAGTCGGTGAATTAGGCTCCTTTTCATACTTTGTTTACGTCGTTTTGCGAACCAGAACTGAGGGTAATTTTTGTTTTGTGTTTGCGGTTTTCGCCCGGTTTTTTTTATTATGGGGAATGTTTTGAATTTGTCGAAGTTCTATCAAGCTAATGTCTGTGTTTTAATATTTTCATTTTGAAAATCACCGCTTGCCCGATCGGGCAATTGAAATTGATCTTTGCTTGCCCGCCCGTGGTTTTCACTTGCCCCGGGCAAGCGGGCAAGCGGGTTTGTCGCGCCCTGTTTTAGGAGTCCCTTTTTTAATCAAATTTCCCTGAGCTCCGAACCCCCAAGTCAATTTACAGACTACAAACGTATAAGACAAATTGCCCTGTTCAATCTCCGAGCAGAATCCCTCCCCCTGCCCCAGCTTTAACATAATGCTGATAATTTTATTCAACTTGAACAAGTAATAAGAAAATGACAGAATTTTAAAGTCTTGCAAAATTTGATATGTGGACTTAAAGGCAGTGTTTACCCTGACATTAAGTTGATTCTAATAAAAGCAGAGAAATGAGAGAAATTTATGAATGAAAGGATGTGGCGAAAATCCATCAATGAATTGTATAATTTTAAACTTTTGAATTTGTGACGTCACATGCGAGCAGCTCCCCATAATATATAAATTCCATAAAAGTGCTGTTCTCTCAGAAATTTGAAAATGATTTTACCTGTGCATTCAATATTTTATTAGAAACATTATTTCACACAGACTTCTATAAAAAAAAAAAATATTAAAAACCATGCAATTATCATGAACTGTTAAAAAGTGGCAATTTATAGAATTTATATAACTTGACATAGGGGGAGCTGCTCGCATGCAATGTCACAAAATTAAAAATTTGAACTCTGTTATTCTTTGGTGGTTTTCACCAAACCTTCAATAGTATGTTTCTCCCAGTTTTCTGCTTTTATTCAATCCAATTTGACGTTAGGGTGAACTCTGCCTTTAACCCATTGGAGACTAAGTACGAGTTAACTCGTGTTGGCGTCTATGGAAAATGCGTGTTATAGTGAAATCAAAACGTCTCCAACGGGTTAATAATCAAATCAGATATAAGGATCATCTAATACCTCTCATTGACAAATTCAAATGTATAGCATAAGTCCAACTGACATATGTTATTGGTGGTTTCTTTTAGGAGCTGTAGCCCAGGTCTTGGACAGTCTGGAGGAGATCCAGTGCTTGACGGACTGTGACGAGAAGGACCTGGACTTCCTTCACAACATCTTTGAGGACCACACGCTGCGATTCCTGCTAGATGTGTAAGTCACATTCCATGCCTATTACCCCCGCCCCCCCATCCCTCCCGCCTCTTTCCTTTCCTCTCCTCCCGTCTCACGCTGTCCATCTGCAAGTCCCTGATAAATGTAAGTGCACATTCTCATACTTTGGAATTTTCCCCTTCCCCCACCTCCACTCACTGTACAAGCGGTAGGCCAGCACTCCTACCACTCCTACATAGATCTTGAAAGACACTCCCTACCTCATATAATGGTTAATTTTTTTTTACCCCCATCTGGTGTATTTTCTTGGGTATTTTTCTAAGGTATTGGACCTTTATCATCTTTCTCAGGTATTCAGCATGAATTTTAAGAAAAGAATTTTGCCATACAAGCCGGGCTGAAAGTGACCTTACCCGAGAAAAGGGGTACGTGCATGTGGCCCACCTGTCAGGTGACCCAGGAAATGGGGGGCCCAAGACTTTGAAATCCGCACCCCCCCCCCCCCCCCCCCCCCGAAAAAACTGACCTGTATTTCATGTAACATGGCAATGTGGTAAAATGACATGGTTTTTAGTGGAGTTTACTCACAAACTACAAGCTGCATTTCCTGCTAGATGTGAGTGACAGTACATTTCTCAGAATGTGAAACACCTGTTTTCTGTACTCTATCTAGACAGTCGCCATTCTTTGTAGCCTTTCTTCCCCCTCTAAACAGGGCTAAAGCAAAACGCATACACACTTGTATTGTGTCATGTATTTGCAAAGTTACCCTCTTTGTAATTCCCCCACTCCCCGTACCCCCCCCCCCCCGTCCTTTCATACATTTGTATTCCCTACTAGATATCATAAACTACACATCATTAGTTGAAATTTTTCAGTAACCCCCCCCCCCATATGTAGTGGTATTACTGTCAGATGTCAATAATTACCCTCACCCCCACCCCACCTCCTCCTCCCCCAGTGCAGACATATACACAATCCCTAGCAATCCCTGTGATTCATATTAAAAATTCATATTGTGCATGTTATTTTCATTTCAAGCTAATGTGTGTGTATCACTGTTTGTAAGTGTGATCTCAAAAAACTTAATGATGCATATAAGTTTTTATTTGTTGCTATATTATGGTAAGTATATCCTTCATATTACAGAGTGCAAGTGCAACATTGATGATTGTGTTTTTTTTCTGTCTAGATGTAAATTGTTTGTAAAATTGATGAAAATGATTAATATGTTCTTTATCTACAGTAGTGATAGTTTCAGTTGATTTTTAGTGGATTGTTTCTGCTTGGGTAGCATTTTCTGGAACTGAATGCCCATGGGAAAAAACAACAGATAATCACAGTCAATTTTGACAGATTTGTGCAAAGACAAGGTGGATCCATCACCAATGCTAGAGTGACTGAAAGAATCTCAAACAATGGAAGACAAAAAAAAAATAAACAAACAAACAAACAAATCAGAAATTTTAAAGAGAGACGTTGTTACATACATATAGGGACAGTGATTTTCCGCGATAGCAGAAAACGAACAAATGACCACCGGAGACAGAAAGTGAGTTTCCAAATGGAAAATATGAAAAACCTATTTTTTCTCCAAAGTGTCACATTTTGAAAGAGAAAACCATGAAATTTATAACAGAATTAGAAAAAGTTGAAACAAAAGCACAGGAATGGCTTCAAAACAATGTACATAATATTTGTAGTAAGTTCTATTGAAACAGAATTGTCACATTTTTGTGTACATACAACCTCTACGGCAAAACAGAATTTCCATTTTTCAGGCAAGTTGAAACGAAATGCCAGATTTGGTGAAAGGGAAAAAGCCGGTTTGTGAAACGGAAAATCGCTATACATAAAGATTTGATGAGTGATATACATGGGACCATGTCATGGGTCTGCACTATTCCAACAGCTACAGTAACTATTCAACTGCAAAAGCTGACTTGATGTGACCCCGTTGTTACTGTGCAAGAGCTCCCTCTGTTGGTATATTTCCTCCATGCCAGAAAGTAATGTTAATTTTGAGGACTATGTGTACCTACTGTAATGCTGCCATGATCGTAGTCATAATGATGAACTCAACAGGGCTGTGAAGCAAGCCAACCCAAATGACTCCTTTCCTTCTCCCTACCCCTCCCTCCCCCCCCCCCATACACCTTCCGGGGGTGGGGGATTTAATTTGATATGAATGAAGAAAGCAGGAATTGTCACTTTCATTATTCTGTAGTTTTGTTTTTGTGAAATTTGTGCTGTAGTGCACACAGGATTCCTATACTCAGATTGCAGTCCTGCAGTGAAATAGTATATTACATGTGAACCCTGTCTCTACTGTTAATGTAG
>JZLH01S0303712.1:66807-79084 GCA_001188425.1 Eucidaris tribuloides | reverse complement strand
GCCTAGATATACACACAGTAAGTCTATGGGAAGAAGTGGGCAGGTGAGTCTGGTCAACTTACGATTTTCACTTTTTTAAAGCACCAAATAAACATTTTGCATTAGAGTTTTTTTCAGGGCTTCATTTTTAGACCTTATCAACGACACTGGTAGCATGGGGAATCATGTAGCTCCGATTTTTTAAACTGGAAACAATGTTATACAATGCCTTTAAGGATATATTTACGGTATACCAGTATCAGAGGGTATGAACCTTAACTTTATGTAATGTGGGACTGTTGGCAGTGAATTGGTATTCCAAGCATGGGATCATAAACCCTCAGGTGATCCACTCCTCTTCATCAACATCATAATTACCATCATCATCATCATAATTATGATAATGATAGTTTCTTATTTTAACATACTTCTGTGATGAGCTCATTTTTGGGTGTGTGCAAATCAATAACTCAATCTCAGATATGCAATGCATTAATATTCATTTTCTCTCCTCACTTTGCCTCCACTCCATCTCCCCCTCCCCACCCCCTACAGCCTTCCCCTCAGGTTCTGGGTCAATCTGATCAAGAACCCAGACCACATCTTTGACATCTACAAGTCAGACACGGTGGATGCTTGCCTCTCTATCGTGGGACAGTGCCTGATGGACGCGTGCTCCGTGTCCGAACATCAGCTGACCAAAGACTCACCGTCGAGCAAACTCCTGTACGCCAAGGATATACCCAAGTACAAGGAATGGGTGGCCAGGTAAGATTTTTATGGTAGAATATAAACTCTGAAGTAAACATCAGAAAACAACAACATACGTACTGAAAATTGTTTATAGTGATAAATCATGATTAAAGGAGAGCACCTAGCAGTATGTACATTACCTATGGGAAATCTCAGGGGTCCCCCTCCCCCCCCCCCAAGATTTTACATGTTGAGTAATGTCTGTAAAATGGGGAAGTTTCAGAGTGAGCAATTTTCAGGGTATTATATAGTTGTATCTGAAAAAAACCATAAATGCTAAGAATTTCATTTTTTACCATTTACCAAAACTGTACTTGGGCTTTGATTTACTATGAATGACTTATCTTTTATAGAAAAAAATGAAATATTGGAAAGTCTCATGTACCGGTATAAAGAATGCCATATCATGAGATTGCCAGTGGAGGCAGAGTGGGGGAGAACAATTATACCCACTGTTCTGTGATGGATATCAATATAAACGTATGATAGATGTATGTATTATTGTATAAATTTGTCAACGATGTGGGCTACAGGTGTGCAGATCAGTGATCAAAGCAAACAAAGAGTTAAAATACTGGTACACTTTTGTTGAATCCTTACCAGCCTTTATGATTCAAATTAGTATTTTATAATGATAACAAAAATTTGTCGTAAGATTCAGATTGGTTAAATATTGCTCAAGTTTTGTTGAGCTTATCTTCCAAAGATTAGATTAATTTTGATCTGGATTCTCTTTTTTCCAGGTACTATGAAGACATCAAGAACATGCCTCCCATCAGTGACCAAGACATGAACTCGGTGCTAGCAGAACATTCTAACACTCACCAATACGATTTCCATACATTATCGGCACTCAACGAGCTCTACCACACATACACTAAGAAGTACAGTGATCAGGTAAGTCTTTTCAAGATGTTATAATGGAGTCTTTCTTCGATTGTGCCTGCAGTTGTATATATTTGTGTGTGTCTGTTTCTGTGAGTGCCTGCGTGCGTATACAGACACTGTGATCAAGTTGTAATTCAGTAATAAACTTTACCACTGCAAGCACTCGCTCTCTAAAACTCATTGCCCATTCACATCTGTCGTTCTCCAACTGTTGATATTTTCAAGAAGACATTTATTTATTTGTCAATTCATGTTATATAAGTTAAGTATAAGATTATAACAGTCTATTGTAAAATAAATTTGTTTAGTAATTTAGTATAAGTCTATTGAATATGTACATAAATTTATGTTGTAATACTATATCTAATTGCAAAGCACATAGAGAAACTTAACTTCTTTATTATGCGCTATGTCAATGCCGAGTTATTATCATTATTTATCTCATGTAAGCCCTCAATTGAAGGGGATATTTATAAGATATCCTATAATATATAATTTACCAACATTTTAAATTTAAAGAACCAAAAATAATATTAATAACAATCTTTAACATGGTGGCTTCAAACAGGCTATAACTTGATTACACTACAGAGAAAAGCATTGTCAAGCTAGAGAATATTCCAGATAAATAACCAATTATCAGGTGATATATATTTGGCAAGTGCCTTCAAAATTTGTTGTCTGTTAGTTTGTTTTGTTACTACTATAGTAAGTAGTTTACAAGCACACCTCACTTCAAATCATTGACACTTAACATCTTGTCCGTCAAATACCACCTCTTCCCATTGATTTTCCTAAAATGTTTATATAAATAGTTTTATTTGAAATTATACTAATCATTTCTTCTTGGTGTTCTCCACTTATTCCACTGCAGCTGTCAGAGTCGTTACAACGGGACGAGTTTGCTCTCAAGTACAAACTGGCAGAGAAGTTTGACCATGTAGAACAGCTACTAGCTGAGGAGGATATATGATTGTGGCCCCAGAGGATGCCATAACCAAATCACAGAAGTGCCATCTTGTGATAACGATTGACAAACACATTTTGACTAGTTTTAACATTATTTGCAATATATATCGTGACCGTGATGCATTCTATATGAAGATGTATGGCTGAAGAAGAGTGAATTCTGCACCGAGTTCATCTTTACACGAGCTTGGAAAACAGGCTCATGCGTGTTTGCGATATGGACATCTTGAAATATACAAGTATGGAATCTGAATCATTCTCGTCTGGGATGTGTGACCAGAACTGACACACTGAACATGCCTTGGACATTGGATTTTGATGATGCAAACCATTTGCAACTTGTGAAGTGATCGTGAGATTTCTACAATTTGTAATACATTCTGCCAGTTTAAACAGATGTGTATTTTGTCAGAGATGAGATTGACTGCCAAGTTCTTTAGATATGTCTGGTGTTGTCCAGTATTTAAGATTTGTGAATGAAGAAAAACACAGAGTTTCATCATGGACTTTTTTGAAGACATATGCAGAGGAAATATTAGCAAGATTCTATGGGTCACAGGAACATTTTGATAACCACCAGTGACGTACCAGAAGGATTTCACATATTTATATTGTCTGTTGCAATCTAAACTCTTTCTATCTCAGAGGCTGGAATATATTCAACCCTCTGAGCTCGAATACTACTCTGTGTGATACTTGTCACTTTAATTGCATGATCCATCATTGCCCTGCAGCAGCATTGCTATACAGGGAAACCCCGTTATAGCGAGCTCGGATATAGCGAGGTACCGCTTTTAACGAGGTGATTGTCTCAGTCCCGTTTTCATTTACGTGTTGTTCAATGGAAAGAAGTCCCGTTTACAGCGAGCTCGGTTATTGCGAGATTTCGCTTATAACGAGGTATTTTTCTCAACCCATTAACAAAGAAAAGCATAAGAAATTCACCCGGTTAAAACGAGGAAATGAGAGTCGCATCGTGCGCTGACTAAATTCTAAATTTTGGCAACGCAAAAAATGACCAATCGTTTCAGAGCGCAGCGCACTTCAGCCTGCCACGCAGCCATGCACAATACATAGGCAAGTGTGTGTGTGTATTACTCTAACACACAACTGCACAGTACATTCACTTGTCACACACACAAAGCCTGCCTCCCGTACACAGCGGTGCAGAAGACGATGCGAAGCCTGCCTCCCGTACACAGTAGGGCCTACTCGACGCAAGTTACGAGCGTGAAGGATGCTGCTTTATTTTGAGATCTAGTTTCTTTTATTACTTTGGATAAGTATATAAATGAAAATTAATCAGCTTTCTGTTCATAGTTTTGGTGCAGAACAAGTAGGAAAAGCAGTAAACAGATGGGTTTAATGCCCAGTCCCATACATATTATATTTTGTGTGTACATTATGTGTACGTTTACAACGAGGTACCGGTTATAACGAGGTAAAATCGGCGGTCCCGACAACCTCGTTATAACGGGGTTTCCCTGTATATACAAGTATGTGATGGTATAATACCTATAATTTTATTTAGTTAACACATTTGGGTCTAAGAATGAGATATCTTGGGACTTGGGGTGGGATCTATGGAAAACTTATATTGAAATGAAATCATTTCCAGTGGGTTAAGACCGGGCATATATTTTTATTTGACAGAAATACAATTATCCAATATGTCATTGAGCAAGTAGATTTGTTTTCAATAACCTCATTTATATGAACAAATAATAATTATTTTGCATTGTGTTTCACATAAAAACAAAACAGAAATATTTAGGTTAAAATGAATTTGGTTAGTTGATATTCATAAATATGTAAATATGTAAATGCATTGTTAATTTCTACAAAATATAGGATCAGACATTTTATGTTTCAGATATAGCGCTTTCAAAGGCGTTTTTTTTGGAGACATTTAACCTTTACGTTACACACTTCTGTAGCACAGAAAATAATCAGAAAATACTTCAGCTTGACGTGGTAGTTATTGTAGCTTAATTAGAATAATTTTATTATGTTAATACATCCTAATTAATAGTATTGTAGAGAGCGATTCCCCCTGGACACATTTCAAGGTTATGTTATTGATAATCAAGCAGCACAATTAGGTGCAAACGAGTCGCCTTGCCGATAGGAGTAACACGCATAGTGCTATTGCTTTGCATCAACCGACTAGACCGACAGAATGCTTAAAGTATGATAAGTGAATTAATACCAAGTTGCATAATCTGATTATGCTTAGGTCAAACAAAAAACACAATAACATCTTTAATTGGTTATGATGATGACTTTGTGTTCAGTTTCAGTTTTGTCTGCATATTCATAGACCACAAGCTGATTAATGGCTAGTGACATGACTGGGAACACTTGAAAATGCCCCAAGAACCAAATGAGTTGAAACATATACCAGTATATACAACAGCCAGAATGGATTTCCCAGCTGGAAGAATTTGTCTTTGATTCGTTCACTGTAGGAGAAGCAAGCATGAACATACCATTACTGAATTACTCTCGTACCCCAATATAAATTATTCCTATAGAAAGCTACACAATATGTGCCTGTCACAATGGATACTGATGGTAGATATTTTAAAATAGTCAACTTTTGATCACAAACTTTTCACAGTAGAATCCTTACATTGATTCTACAATAGTTTCAGCCCAAGTTTAGGACTACCGTCAATCATGCTATTTTATTGGAAGATAATGAAGTGGCAATCAATCACAGCAAGGAATATGTTTGCCGCATTATTTTAAAAAGTTGAACATTCAGAGTTACCTCAGTAATAATTCCATTGAATTACGCTTACCTGCTTTCATACATTGAGGGAGGTAAGGAATTGCATAAATGTTCACATTACGGATGATTTATAGTTTAGCTCACTCCACTGAGTGATGACAAGCAAATCAAGAAAATATTTCTCAATCAAACAAATGTAGATATATGTCTATATTTTTCACATCTTTTTGTGGTCTTGTACGTTTAAAACTTCAGTGTCGTTAGCCAGTGAATGTCCCATGTGTCTTTCTAAAAGATTTATTTGCATACAGTATGTTGTGTGTGTATTGATTGATGACTGCCTGTGCTGGGAGCGAGCGATTGGCCATTGTGGAGTGGAAAAGTCGGCGCTAATTGGGGTTTGAGATTGACTGCTACTGTGGAGGGCTAGTAGGTCCATGGTAAAACCATTGTTGTTGTTGTTTTTTGTCATGACCCCACTTTAACTCGGTAATCTTGTTGAAATATGCAGCACATTTTCTACTGAAAGAGGGATCTAATCAGACTGAGTGCTTATTAAACACCCACCCCCTTCCCCAACTGACCAAAATGGTGCATAGAAGGTCCAATGTTACCCAGGACTAAAATACATTTTCTTTTATATTTAATCCAGGTGTTGGTTTTATAATCCACAGCTATTGTACATTATGATTGCTTGGACCTTTGTATTCTTAGCCTTATAGCAAGTGGGAATCATGGATTGAAGGAAATATGGTCTGACAAGAAAAATTCAACATGCATACTAAATCAAGTACTTATTTGGGGCATTATGTTGTACTTCCAAATTTATTTTCTATTTATTTATTTTTTTTTACAGAGAGCAGAGGGTGATGAAATGATGTCATGTATAATTCATGTTGACAGTTATTCGATTTGTACTTTTTATTATAGATATTTTAGTTTTTATTAAGTCGAGCAACTTGACTGAATTGACATTGTACCTTTTATTTGTAGTAGAAATTTTAACTCCAACAAGTTGAGCAATCTAATGTAATAGTGATTATCAGCCTTATACAATGTGATTTTTTTTCAATGCTGATTCTCTTTAAAGCTAGCAGCACTCATTGCAAACACTCTACATCACCATGAATTTTGCTGTAGAGAAAGAGCTTCTGACCTCACAATACTTCCATAGTATTTAAAACAACTGTTAGTTTTTGTGTATGTTTCAAATTGTAGATATATATTATTACTGATCTTCAAATTTCACAGACACATCCTTCATAAGTAGCTTAATGGCATGACTGATGTTTTGTTGTGCATCTGGAGGGCAGCAAAAGATATGCACTGCCTTTAAGCATATTGGTATCGTACAATTGATGTTGACATGTACACAAAATAGTTTATCAAGCACCTGTTGGAACTTAAAGGGTTAAATGATGTTTGGATTTAACCTAGTTGTTGGTTGTTATTGCCCCACTATTTGGTCAAATGTTCAAGTTGGGTTGACTCTAGTAGCAGTGTTCATGAATAAGGCGTAAAGTAGCAAAGCCTTCCTTTCAGACGACGTTGTAGCTACAGCACTGTAATTTGCATTATTGTTAGAATTATGCAGAGGCAAAGTATGGAAATCTAGTTTAGCAGGAGATTAAAACGGCAGCTCGGGAAGCCAGCGCCTACTAATTGACATCTGCCGAAATCATCTGGCGTAGCAGAAAATAGCGCGCTCGCCAATTTTGTTCTCATTACCCGGGCCGGGAGCCCGGTCGTCCGAGGATGGGTTGTGGAGACCAAGAGAATTACCGAGGCGAGTAATTTTCTCCGCTCGATGGATTGAACATTTCCATATTCATGGGAGATGGGGCCGCTGTTTTGCCGTCATCAAAACATCATCCTTCATTACGGTGATGATAAACATGAAAGAATCGACTTCAAAGCATGATAATGTCGTATTAATTAAATGACTAGCGATACATACACGTATGAGATGGTTTGGAAGATGAGCTGCTGAGGTAGGCTCTTCAGACTGGATTTCGTTGGGATGGTGGAGTAGCCAGGATTATTTCAGTTGGGGGTACATATAGGAGGTAATGCTCTTTTGTGGTTGGGGAGAAAATTTTTTTGTAGTTCTTGAGTCTTTGCCTATTAACCCTCTTAGCGGAGGCGCTGTGGCTAACTGGGTTAAAGGCCGTGGCTTCACGACATCGAGACCCTGGTTCGAAACCCGCGCACAGCCGGCTTTTGTGTCTTGGGTAAGACACTTCATCGGCATTACTCTCTCCACCCAGGAGTGTAAATGGATACCTGAGAGGACTGAGAAAGCCATTTGTGAATGAATTAACAAGCGCCTAACAGGCTACTGGTGGTAAGAATACTCCAGGGAGTGGAAGTGGTGCACATTAATGTGTAGCTTGACATGGTCCAATGATCAGGGGGTAATGTGTGACATCGTCGTGTGAGCATTTATACGCGTGATACAAGACGATAAAATCTCGCACCTTTACCTTTTAGTCGCCAGGCTGTAAACAGCCCCATATCGAAGAACGCACACACATATCAACCTGTAGGACTACATTTGTAAGAAATTAATATATTTCTAGGGACATTTATAGAAGCACTATAAGTTGAGCAGTGTGTGTCTCTGTTCCCATGCTCAACCATCGCTTCACTTGGCATAGAAGATAGTTTATGACTTACTTTCGGAAAGGTCATGAATTATTTTCATGTTGAAAATGGAAGTATACTTGATTTAATATGGGGAAGGACTCACCCCTCCCCCCCCCCCCCACACACACACCAGCTGAAACAAGTGTACTGCCATTAAACATTTATCTTCTTGTATGTTTGCATTGATAGTTTTATCTTAATTGATCTCTAGTTTTATCTTTAGGTCATGGTATCTGTTTTATCTTTAAGAGTTCATTTAAATTGTGAGCAATACATTTAGGTAAAGGCAACAAAACAACAAGATTTATTGTGCAGTGTAGTAAACAATTTGAAGTGAATTATCTTGACATCTTTTCGAAGAGAAATATAGATTTGTGAAAATTATGTACCAGGTGTATATTTCCCCTACAGTCATGAGCATATCCTTCTGTTATTATGATAAATGATGTTTTGACATTTTGCTCGTAATGACAATTGATTGGTACATTGTAGCATTCTGACATTTATGTATGAGTTGTATTTTATTCATTCTGTGTGTATGAGTGGGTGGAATTATGTTGTGCATCTGGTTTATGCGTTTGTGCATTCGTGTGTGTGTGTGTGTGTGGTGTGTTGTGTGTGTGTGTGTGTGTGTGTGTGTGTCGTGTGTGTGTGTGTGGGCGCGTGTGTGTGTGTGTGCATTTAAGTATGTATGTGCTGTGTGTATGTGTGTGTGCATGTATGTATGTGTGTGTAGTGTGTTTGTGCATTTGTAAATTGCCGCCAAACGGGGACGTAAGTATGACACTCCACATTCAGACTGGGGCCATCCCGAAAATGGAACGTCCGTGTTTCAAGACCTAGTGCAAATGATTGCAAATTTTGAAAAACAATCGCTATGAGGCCTGCATCATTTTTTTTTTTTTTACTTTGCACAAAAATCGTCCCCGATTGACCTGGTAAAAATCACACGCAAAATTTTATACACATGGGCGTCCCCTGGTTGGTCCGCGGTTGGCGGTAGAATATCACACGTAAACATCTCTTATTTGCATAGTCTGTAATCTATTAAAAATTACGTCCCTGATCGACAATGAAAACACGCATAGGTGTGTTGTTTATGTATATTTGTGTTGTATGTGTGTCTGTGTGTGTGTGTTTGTGTATGTTGTGTTTGTGTGTTGTGCGTGTCGTGTGTGCGTATGTATGTTTGTACATTTGCGTGATTCATACAACAATCTGCCAACATTCTATTTGTTGAGCTGATCGGTGATGTGTCTTGTTTCGTGACGTAACGTCTTATTCTGTCCGACAGTGATGCATGTCTGATGGTGAAAGCCGGGTCGGTTTCCGTCACCAAGAAACCGGGTCTGAGGAGCCCTCCAATTCAATCAATGTAACCTGCCACCAGATGATGATTGCATTCTATGCAAATTAATATCTGTCAGGGAGTGGATATGGAAATATAACAAAGCAAATAGAGATGGTTATGTAGACTGTACAGCTCTCTAAAAGTGCATTCTACATTACATGAATAACAATCGTTGGTTAGTCAGTAAAAAAAACTTTGTGGAATCAAAATCAGCATTTATTTCAATATTCTCATAAAAAGTAAAATAGGCCTATAATATAATAATATATAATAATAATAATAATAGGCATTTCTTTATATAGCACGTAATCACTGTGGAAATCAGTCTCAATGTGCTTGGATATTATTATTACCATGGTCACTGGGATACATTTCTAACCTGCACAAAGATGTGCACTATATCAGAAACACACCATCCAAAAGCTGGATATTTATAAATTTATATATTAAATGACTTATCAAGACACCAGAAATAGCATGAATACCACAGTTTTGTTTAAGTTGAAAATAGGTTGAGGAAACTTGAGTACAAAGACTTGTCTTTTTTTTTCATGTCCTTTTCATGTAACGTAACTAACCATAATTGAAGTTCTTGTTATTACCCACTGAAACATGTCTCATGATTTTGCTTGATGTTGTGAAGTACATGTAGGTGCCAGTCAAGAGAACTGACAGTACCAAAACAGAAAAATAATATCAAAGCACATTCATGTAAGAGCCAAATGTGGAGTACAGTTTGCTCACAAAGTGTAACGTAACTAATCATGGAATTGCCCACATACATAATATCCTCTCATCATATTCTTGCCCCGCAGCGTCAAATGAATACAGGACACTAATACACATCATCATTAGGTCGGTTCTGTTTACAATCATCTACAGCTGATGTACACATACTATATCATTAGCCTTCCCTTTATGTGTGCTTGGAAATTATCCTCGTAAAAGTCACTTTTTCGGTCATCCCAGGTTGATAATGATCTCGTTATTGGTGCTTCCTTTTCGTGGAAGATATCTTTAGAAGCTAATATCCTTTAATACCACTAACGACGATTTAAGACTTGATTATCGTAGACATTTATCAATGTGAGTTGAATGTGTACTGTGTGCATTTACAGTGGCATTTATGTTGTGCATTGTGTTGACATGGGCCAAGGTCTTTGTCAGTCTGTTACGTTGAAAGCTGAAATGACTCTTTTATGGTTCTGGACGCACCCCCCCCCCCCTTCGAGGACAACTCTCGACAACTCTGACAACTCTGTAGAAGGACAATACGATTCCCATAAAGGACAACTCCCCCCCCCCCCCCCAGCTAAAAATAGAAAATGAATAAATACAAAAAATTCTGTCTCATATCTTTGGTTATCAGAGTAAGGTGCAGACAAAATGGATACATGATGATAATAATAATGATAATAATAACCATACAACAACAATGATAAGAAAAGTAGTAATAATGATAATATTCTGCCAAAAAATATATCAAATGATGATAATTAATGATACTAAGTATAGAAAAATATCACAAGAAACAAACCCCTAAAATGAAGCAACAAAATACTATTCACCAACCCCATATTAAATTACAAATTTGTCTAATGCGCGTAAAGTACCTGCTTTTACCATTTATCGGTATGTGTAGCACTGTCGAACCATTTTTCTCATGAGAAAAAAACAGGAACCCAGGGAAAAAATTCTGGCACTAACCATATCCATATTTCAGCGTGTATATCCATTACCGACTTGCATGGATTTGTGGCGTGACGATAGATCCTAATGTTATACCTATTAGGTGCTGTACGCAGATTATATATTCTATTAGTCGCAGTCCTTGCTACGCGTATATGATCTATGCAAGTGAAAAAAGTATATGACCAGAACTTTTACCAGCTATGCCGTTCACGCGCAAAAAAGCTTCATTTAGAGATATCGGGACTCCGGAAGGAGGAGCTGTAGGCATTTTCGGATAATAATGCTATATTCATAAAGGTACGGCATACATTTTATTTTGAATTTTGATGGTGTTGTGATTATTTTACGTTGTTTCTGATGATGGCAAATGGGAATTTGAACAGCAGGGCAGTAATGGAGATTATGTGATACTTTCTTAAAATTATGTCCGTGCTTGTAATATAAAATTCCATATTTTTTCCTGTCATGCAGCCTTGTTTGTCTATGCACTCACACTTGAATGTTAGTTTGTTTACATGCTCGCCAATTATGTCTTTCCTATTTTTAGTCATTTAAAATTTAAGAGATCGACTGTGAAGTTCGGGCTCTCTAATTGGACTTGTGATGATGTCGGCTGAGTATGCAATGCAGGTTTCCAATTAAATCTACCGCCTTAAAATTGGAATTTTAATTAATTAATCCCACTCTGACGAGCAAAACGGGAGATCATCACGTAAATAAGAGAGGCGACATTGCAAAAAATACCCCGCCTACACCACCGACACTTTCTTGCATCTTTTTGCGCTCACAAGAACATGGGTATCACTTGCTTAAGGGTGGAAACAGATTCCAAGAGAATAGTTGAGTCGCGCTCTTAGAGCAAGGGGTATCGCCTGTGTAACTGTGGACCAGAATCGGCGAAAATCAGCAAACTGGTGTATACGTACATCTGAATGCCTCCCGTTGAATACTCAAAAACCTTTTGCAGAGCTTGCTAACTAATTTGTTTTAATGATATTTGAATGTTTTTGTATCAAAAGTAACATAATGTGAATTTTTTTAATGCAAAATGTTTTTTGTTAAATTTGATAGGCATGCTCAATATGTGTAATTTGCTTATTCTTACCAAAATATTTTTTTGCCTTCAAAAGTATGACTTTTGCTATGCATCAGTATTTTGATGGCCAGCAGAGGTTGCGGCTCTGCTTTCGTGTTTATAGCCTGATCCAGCTCCTTAACCGAGTTTTTGGGCAGAGTTAATTAAATCCGGGAATACAGAGGAATTT